>JAHQIW010003460.1:0-52943 GCA_019055375.1 Parelaphostrongylus tenuis
GATTCTTTTTGACGTAGCTACAAGGGAAGATTTCTTGCGTTGTAGACGTGCATATTTCTTCGCCGAATGAGAGCTCTTTCTTTTAACTGTCAGTGATCATGTGATGGCCGATTCGTTTCTGAATCCAACGCTGCATTTATTTTCGGCAAAAAACCGCTCCTCTGCGTTGTAATAGGGAAAATAAGATTGCTTCATACACGCAAAAAGCTCTGTCCAGCGAGAAAGATGATCCTATGAGATATTGTTCTTGTTCTAAACGTTACAGCGTTATAGAAAGGTCTTTTTGAAAACCGACGAATTATGGCTGTAACCAGATGTGTAATGTTTCCAGTCGTTACTAGTATTCCTATGAAAACTTTTCTTCTCCAGTGAATAAGGTCGGTTTTTCATCTGTCCCTTTGTAATCAGAAAAAGCTATTAGTTCCTTTTGAAGAGTGACGTCATCTGTGTTCTAGAGTTCGGATTTCGGCAATATAACTTGATATTTCCTCTCAGAGTAAATATAAGCTTGCTAGTGCAGGCTCACACTCGGCACTATTGAAGTTTCGGAGGTCGGCGGCTTCGTCTTCTTCAAAAGTCGTTTTCGTCTCCAGTACGGAGAGTTTTCACTTATTGAGGAGATACTCGTATGGAATCGTACTTGACTCAGGAAACCGACGAACTCGTGGAAATGTCCGTCAATGTTATAAACTCGTTGCGAACGATGAGCATCTTTCTCAACACGTAACTTCCCAGAAATCTTTTTGCTCGAGTAAGCTTTTTTTTGTTGCGGTGCTACTAATCATTCGAAAGCTTAAGTCTCGACGACTTCAACGCTACGCTTGGTTTTGGAAAGCGCTTCTCAGTGCACTGTAGCAGCGAAATAAAATCATGCTCACACTTGGAGTGCTTTGTTTACACGGCTAAGATCTGCGGATGGCCGTCTATCACTCTATACTTATACTTATTTGATAGCGAGAATCTCGGCGACTTCAAGGCTAGAATTGATTTTTGAGGAAGTCTTCATAGTGCTTTGTAGAAGCTAAAAGAGGATTGCGTTTAACACTTGGAGTTATCCTTGCAATAAGAGATATATATGCGCAGAAAATGTATGCGCGTGTAGGGTGAATCGTGGAGTATCAGAAAAGTTTAAGAAATTATAGTTTTTCCCGAAACGTGGAGAAAAAATCCGTTTTTTTTTGTTAGCGGAGAACAAATGAAGAAATGACCCCTTTTCGCTGGGCAAAGGATTTCCATTGCACTTTTAGTCATAATTCAAAAGCTCAAATCTGTGGCTTCTGCGCTACTCGGTCGTTTATAGTAAAAGGCTTTTTACAAGGCTTCCGCGAAAGGACTCTTCCTCTACACTATTAGTATGATTCGATAGCAAAAGATATAAGGATTTCAGCGCTGTGCTTATCTTCTGGAAGGACCGTTTAATTGCAGTAGGAGAGAAAATAAAACCGCCTTGAATATACGAAGCGCAGTTGTTTATCGGCTAATCTACGGTTGGGGTATCTGGTGGCTGCAAATTCGATGCAGCGGTCCGCTATCGATCGATCAAATACGTTTGGGCGTCACATGTGAAGTATGATTTTTGTTATTCGATCAGTAATTTTTTTCTCCGCTTCGAAAGAAACTCTAGATTAAACGTATGACTCTGATACTGAAGATTTCTTCTTCACGTTCATATGCTTTTCGTGCTTCCAGCGGAGTAATAGTAAATTTGCGTGGCGATGTAAAACACAAGTTATTTTGAATTTCAAAACGTTGTGAAATGGTGTTGCGAAAAAACGGCTAAGTAGTGGAGTAGCCAGGGATCTAAGCCTTCGGATGATCACTAACACTCTAATGTAGTTCTTGTCCGGCGAATGAGGTCATTTCTTGATTTGTTTCCCGTTATCAGAAAACAACGAAAAATCCTTATCAAATATTAAAACATCGTGTGTTGAGTGTGAAAATTGATTAACGGCCTCCCACAAAGGGTTAAGCAGATATAAGTTTATAAGAAAAGCTCTATTCACTACTGGCTGAGGGTTTCGCGGTAACTCCATCTTCTTCAAATGTCGTTTTATTCTCTGTAAAGCTTTTATCTGTCCATGGAGACTACCCACACTGATATATACTTGGGTCTGAGAACAGGCAGGATCGTCAAAAATTTTTCCTATCTGCTGAAGAAGATGAACAAGACATTAGTTCGGTGACCAATGCCCTGAGAGTTCGTTGATAGTCAGTCACTGGGAAATCGCTGACATCATTATGTGAGGATCGATTTCTTGCCACAGCTATCTTCAAATCACAGTTAATCCTACTATAAAACCTCCCTCCCTCCA
Source organism: Parelaphostrongylus tenuis (assembly GCA_019055375.1). Lineage (NCBI taxonomy): Eukaryota > Metazoa > Nematoda > Chromadorea > Rhabditida > Metastrongylidae > Parelaphostrongylus > Parelaphostrongylus tenuis. The sequence continues at coordinate 2,313 of JAHQIW010003460.1, forward strand.
GCTCCCTCATTCCTCCCCTCCATCTCTCCTTGTTTCCATTTGTTGATTAACTTGCTTTTGAAGCGTGGTCCATTAGTTAAGGGCAATTTGTCAGCCAGTAAGTATAAACCTGTTTAGTAGCGTGCGATAGGGAAGGACATGAGTTATACTAATGTCTTTGATGTGATGGCATGAGCTGTCTATTTGGTTTCTCAGACGTGATACCCGTTTGGTAGAGGCTTTCATTGTCATAGAAGCATTGCCAATCCATAATTCTGGTGATGTCGTTTGTATTTCAATCGAATTCGCTGTAGATGTTTACTTAATCGTCTATTTATTGCGTATTGATGTTGATGGGACCATTACGTCCTTACGTCCACCATAATCATCATCATCATCTCTTCTTATCAGATGGCGAATGATGCCGGATAGTCGGGTTTTGAACGACGAGAACAAGACGATATACGACCCACGGCTGTCCACTGAACATTCTGCAATACTCACCTTATTAAATTAGGTTAGTATTGTTCATAACAACAACATAGTATACTGTGTCTCCTGGCAAATTTTATCTACGTACAGCAGAAAAGCTTTGATAAAAACGATTATGAGCTTTTTGATGGGAAACATGCAAGGAGCAAGCAACCTGTAGGTTAAAAGTTCTTTTCGTTTTACTGAAAGTATTAGTGGTTCCAATACACGGTCATCAGTTAACCGTTCCGAGACCGTGTGCCCACGACCTTTCCATCTCTGATCCTAAGAGACTCATTGCCAGACTCAACACGTTGGGAGCTAGAGATGCAGAGGAGATGGAGCAGAGCATTCAGAGCTGCTATTTAGAGATGCAGAGGTCGTGGATCCACGGTACCGAGACGGTTGAGTCCCAAACTTAGCCCCCCCCCCCCATTATATGTATCACCTGTCGCTCCTTTGATCGTAGCAAGTAATACTAGAACTTCCATTTCCCCTATCGCGCAATGTAGCCCAGTCGATCCCTCACTGTAGGGATCCGTTGAGTATCACGTCTGTCTTCAGTTTCCATGAAGGAATCGGGCCATCGGATTATCCCGAAGATTTGAGTCGGTCAGAGGTGAAAAACAGACCAGAGACACATTCTCACTACTGTCTGCAATGCTTCAGGTTCCAGCTCGCTTTCCAGTTCACTTTCCTGCATTGTATTTATCTGTATTATTGAAAACAGGACAGCACATATGGTGACTCAAAAGTCAGTAGTGCCCTGCGGCGACCCACACTTGGTTGATGGTGCGATCCTGCTCCCAAGTCTAATCAAGCCTTTCATCTTTCAGTCTTCTACAAACTAATATCAAATAGACTTGTCGGGATAATAGCAGCACTGATCTGATTTATCAGCAGTCTATCGTGAGTCATTGCATAGGTCGGAATTACAGTTAGTTATCTTGAATAATCCTTCTTAAAGTCGAATACATCGCGCATCTCTGAGGGATTGATCAGTGCCGAGGGCTTTGTCCTTTGGTCCTTATCATCGCAAAAGCTACATCACCACTCTTTCTTGAAATTTTGGAAACATTTTCAAAGTTTATGACTTGGCATAAGCCTTTGGAACCATGAACCTGAGTCTCTGCGTCTGTATTTCCCAGCTTGTTGCGATTAACAATAGCATGCTGGGGTTAGACTCCATTGTTAGACACAACACACAAGACGTGACACGTTTTCATTGCAATGTTAGGAATCACTGGAAAACTCAGATTTCTGATCACAGCCCCACGTAGCCAGTTTCTTGAAAAGCAGACACGCATATTTCTCGCCGGATAAAGCTCTTTTTCTGGACTATCAGTAGTCATCTGATAGCGTAATCGTTTCTGGTCTCAACTCTGTGCCTATATTCCTGGAAAGACCGTTTCCTCCGCATGGCAGTAAAGAAAATATGATTGATTAGTTACACGCGAATCGGTACGAAGACCTCCTTGGTCGCAGACCTTCTGTGTTTCAGAGAAACGGTCTTTGAGGATATAAGCACAGCATTGGAATCAGAAACGACTATCGAATGCACACTAATAATCTGAAGAGAGAGCTCTGTGCGGCGAAATATGCACGTCTGCAACGCAAAATATCTGTAGCAACTCCAAAAAAGTCTTTCTCGTAAGCTGGCGAAGTGGGGCTGTAGTCTGAAGTCTCAGCTTTTGAATGGTTACTAACACTCATATGAAAGAGCGAATGAGGTCGGTTTTTCTTCGACCCCTCGTAATCAGAAAGAAATCAGAAATCCGTTCTACAGGCATGATAAAGTGATTATTATTCGATGACCGGCTTTGAATAAATACTAAATAAATGATGACGGTGTAATAGTTTAGTTGATGGTTGGGAAAGCCTTTCAAACATGATGAACAATGTGAGAGCCCGTCTTACAAGAAGCGAAGTGAGCAGTCATCCAAAGATATCTGAATTTCTTAGTTTTCTCCTTCAGCTCCATACGTGCTACAGTCTTAACATATCTTCTGTTGGTTATATACTTTTATTGTTGTCTTCATAGAGACGTTTGGATTTGTTTGTGGCTGTAGTCAGGAGTAGGAGAGTTGGCGAAGATCAGTGGTGCATATAGATACAATGGTACAAACATACTAAATAAATTTGGAAATATTCTTTGTAGGGATAGCTCTGTGGCGTAGTGGTTAGAAATGCCTTGCAACACCACTCGTGGTCGACTAATCAACGCTTCGTGGTTTGACTTCGCACTACAGGCTCACCAAGCTTTCCATCTCTTCGGTTGCCAGCGAATTGGTACCACACTGGTCTGGAGGATGGCAGCTTCGACTTGATACCTCAGTAGGCTATCGCGAGTCATTGTAAAGATCAGATATGCGGTCAGTCACCTCTAACAATGCTTGAAAGACGATTCCATAGCTCATCCATCTCTCAGGGATTCATCAAAGTCGAGAGCTTTATAACTTTATCTTTATTGCGCATTGATCTACTGATGTTTTCTTTACTCTAACGTTCCCAATTTTCCTTTTGATTGGCTTAGTAGGGTTCCTGGCCTAGCTAAACGTGGCTAGCTTACGCAAATGTGGTATTTCTCGAAGGTTTCAGCTGCATGTTTTTTACTTTAGACAAACGCACTAGTGGGTCATAAACGTGGTTGTTTGTATAAAGTTTAGACACGAAATTTGGTTTGATTTTCTTTTATACGTAGGTAGTCTTTAGAATATTTCCAACTAGCTTTTTCTATAGTATTAGGTCTTCTTATAAGTTTTGGAACTAGAGCAATAAACACCAAATTTGTCAATTAGAAGTAATCAAAATTTGCTTAACAACACTATTCAAAGATATGTGCCATCAGCCTGAACACATTTCTGCTATCTATCAGGCAACAAATCAATGCCGTGCTCATAGAACTCGTTATCCTCGGATTCAGCGAAAGTTGTTAATCCGCGAGGCAAATGATTGATGTCCCGAAACGTTTCCTTGCTCAGGAAGTGCTCCATCGTCTGTACACAATTCCTTGAGCCTTTACACAGTTGTTGTTCTCGAAGGAGGCTTGTGCATCGCGTCCCAATTCGTACTCGTGAAGCAGTAAGTTCCGATAAACGCTTCGTTGAGCGGCCATCATGCGGCAGGTATGAATAAATTCGGTGCTAAAAGAGGGTCCAAAAGATTCTATACAAAGCGACATTGATTTACTGCCTAAGAGATGACAGAAATGTGTTCAGGCTGATCGCGTATGCTTTGATCTTCTGGTTAATATATTCGGTGTTTATTGCTCTACAGCCTGAGCTTATGAATAGACCTAATAGTAATAATATGTAGCAATTTTGACAGCTAATATGCCGCCTTGTATGAGAGAGATGCGTGTCGGAGTGAACTGACCATTGTAATAGGTACGCGTAGTTGTGAATCAGTTAGGGTTTTAGGTGTACCTTCGTATAACTGAAGAGAACACATGATGCTGAAATTGTGATTGATCGGGTTAAGACATTGATGTTAGCAGATAGTTTGTGCTACACTTCTTCTATCAGCATAGAACATTTAGAAGACTCTATGGCTAGCTGATAAGAAATGACCTCGAGATCGATAAGATAGGCGAATGCTTTGTCTGCGATGAGCCTACTAATTTAGAAATCTTTTGCTCCACGATCAAAGACCGATCCATTATCTACTCGGACGCCGTAGTTGTTTTGCTCATATAGCGTGGTAATTAGGAGCGAATGTGTATTAGTGTGATAGTTAGTTTGTTTGTTTTGTCTATACGGTGCATCAAGTGTGTGTGTGTGTGTGTCGTGTGCGTGTGTGTGTGCTGTGTGTGTGTGTTGTGGTGAAATTGAATTCCGCTTCTAGATGACTTCATCCTAATTGGTTAAGGTGCTTGAGGAGCACATGTGGCTGCAGTGGTTAGAGGTAACCTGCGAGAGCACGTGGTCGGTGGTTTGATCCCGCGCTCACCATGTCTTCCAACCCTACACGGGTCGGTGAATTGATACCATGCTTGTCTGGGAGGATAGCAGCATTGACTTGATGCATCCGTAGGCCACCCGGGTGATTCTAAAGGTCAAATGCGTTTCCAGTGACCTCTATGATGTTACGAATGGAATCAAATGCAAGACGTATTTCTTCAGGAATTGATCAATTTCGAGAGTTCTCTTTTTAGCTCCAGGGTGTCTGGCCTCTCTGAGTTTTTTTTCTCTGGGATTGCTGGAGTACATCGTTTGTAAGTCTTGTTAAGACTCTCCCATTCGATATACTACGACGTTTATGAAGAAAACTAAATCCTCAAGCAGCAGTCGAAAGACGCAGAAATGCTGAAGACCTTTGCGGACAATCTCTGCCATTAACCGAATCGAATGCCTAGAACTGCTGGGATCAACCGCACAGTGAAATGAGATGACGGGTCTTACATAATATTCTTCAAAAGATATTCAGACAATTGTAATTGTTCTTGAATTTGAAAGCTGACTGTAAAATTCAGCACAAGAATTAGCAGATTTTGTCCATATTCTACTTTCAAGTGCATAGAGAACTGCACATCAATGCCTTCGGGATCATTGTTTCCGCCGCTTCAAGGCAGTTACGATAAATATCACGAAATTCTACGCGGGTTCGAGCAACTCGATTCGACTTGCTTCTATGGTCGACCTCTAGGTTTTCAAGTGAGTGATGATCGTTTTAGCACCTAAATCATTGGACTTAGTTCAGGTGGAATTCGCAAAAATGAAACATATCCGCGTTGAGAAAATCATTAAAGAATAAAAGTCGTAGAAGCTCTTACCGTTGATCAGTCCCTGACGAATGTGCTATGTTTTTGACTCAATACAGCATCGTTGGAGGTCATTGAATTCATATATGTGGCCTTTGCAATGACTCACGATGGTTTGCCGATGTATCAAGTCAGTTATAGTTAACTAGTAATGTAGAGTGATGTGCAAAACTTTTGCGTCGCGCAGGGCTGGAACTCGCATCTCGCTCTGTCTGGTAACGCGTGCTCTGTTACTAATAAAGCCCGTTTTGCCCACCACTCTTTATACGCCACCGCGCATCTATTGAAAAAAAGAATTCTGTTTCATCACCCAGTACCCGCTATCTCAGCGTGACTGAATTCAATGTCGATACCGACTACCTGGCCGAAATCACTGACGATTGGTTGTTGACGGATAGATGCGTTGTAGTGCAGAAAGAATGATGCCAAAACGGGCGTCAGCAGTGTGACGGGCTAGAATACGCACTCCCGGATAGAGTGAGACGGGTTCGAGTTCCGCCTGATGCAAAAGTTTGGCGCATCATTCTATATCACTAGTGATATCTATAACATCATTTCACTGCTAAAAGCGGTTGCATTCAGAAAAAAATTATATGAAGTCGGTATTGTTATCCTGTGAACAAGTCTCGTACCAATTCATCGATCCCGAGGGATTGAAAGTTTAATAGGCCATGAGCGTAGGATCACATCGTCGACCCACGTGTGTGTCGCAGGCCACCCTTAACCACTGCGCCCTTAGGTAAGCATATATCCCGAAAGTATATGACTAAAATGCAGAGTTGAGAGTATCCCAGTTTTTATGCATTTCCTTCCAAAGTCATAGGTTTCAGTTTTCTCCTTCTGTCAGCAGAATATTCCGCGTCATCGGTATCGTGCTAGCTTCATACAGCTTGTCATGGGAAAAAGGCCATGGTCCAATTGGTTCGATCATCAATACCGGACGATTTTTTCTGAGTCCAGAACAAAGGGCGTCAAGAATAGTCAAGGTTAGTTCTGCAGTATTCGTTTAACTTCCTTTTGTTCAAGAAAAACTCTTTTTGAAGGTAACGAGGGAAGCCGACATCGAGTTCTGCAAAGGTTTCTGGAATCTTGCTGAATTAAGTAATGTGAGTTTAACAATGGGTGAAGTGCTCCTCCTTTATATGATAAAGAATATTTCATTGTTGTTTCTCATTACTGTCACTTCCCGTAAAGCTAAGGATAAAGGGATAAAGCTCTCGGCATTCATCAGTTCCTGAGGAATGCACCATAAGTGCGCCGTCATTTAGCATCGTATGAGGTGAGTATGTGCATATCTGGCTTAACAGTGACTCGTGCTCGACTACCGACATATCAAGTCAGAGCTGATATACTCACAGACAAGTCACCGAATCGCTGCCCTCGGAGAGACAAAAATTTGGTGAGCCGTGGGCCTGCCGGGTTGAACCATTGACTAGTGATTGGTAGATTTACACACTCATCATTTTCCATATCTTCTTTATTCCGATTTTCTGATGCTTTTGTGTAGCAAATCGTTGTCATCAAGCTGCTTCAGAAGTAGTCAACTATGCATACTTGCTTTCTTAATTATTGGTAAAAAGTCTGCTGTCCTCTATCATACTTTTTAGTCAAACATAAATTAACTTTTTAGACTAGACAGCTGCATCAAATTTCAATGAGATATCTGTAGTACAACTAAAGCCCAGCAAAAAAGGTGTATTTGAATGACTGCTTCTTTGGCTCAACGCGTGTGGCGTAGTGGTTAGAGGTGCTTTGCAACACACATTTGGTCGATCAACCGATAATCGAGGGTTCGGTCCTGCATTCAAGGCTTACCAAACTTTTCGTCCTTCTGGGCTTGGTGAATTGTATCAGACTCACCTGAAGGGTAGTAGCACTGACTTGGTACAAGGCTAAATGTGCAGTCGACGACCTCTAACGATGCTAGATGGAAACGAGTGCATGACGTATCCCCTTGGGATAAATCTAAGGCGAGAGCTTTATCCTTTTACCTATAGCTTTTTCGGTAAGCGTACATGCTCGGATGCGGTGCGGATTGAGTTTACTATAGTAACAAGGTATGGGGCGTCGATTTTCCCCAGTCCTTAATAAGATAATTACGTCTGTACTTTGATTTCTCTATACTCCCAACTCATGGTAATGTTTGATAGCTATGTAAAGAATGAAACTCGACACGCCATGGCTTTACCGCTTTTGGATCAAATGATAAAGGTTCCTAACCCGCGTTCAGTATTTCTGCTCATTTCGCAGGTTTGAGAACTCGGTGAGTGTTTCCCAAATGATACCAAATACCACTCTTTCAGAACATGCCGAAGTGGTTTAGCCCTAACATGGCTATCAATGAGCTACGCGAAATCAGTTGGGTAGGTCCGATCACGCTCGAGAGCACCCGGGGTGGGAAAGTCCGAATACCTGAGCCATCCGCTCATACAGGTCCTCGTCCAGTGCAAATACGTGTGCTGTCGTCGGTGCATCGGCCTTATATGGTGATCTCTTCTTCATATATCTTCATTCGTGATAATATTAGGTCGTTTCATAAGTTTTAGCACTACAGCAGTAAACGCCAAATTTGTTAGCCAGAACTATGTATAATTACATGATTTTGGTACCGTTCAGTTGTTCGTTTTTTGTGAATATTTGTATTCAACTAGCCTTTACTTCCTTCATGATGGAGCTTTCTTGGGAACAAATTTGTTTGCTTCTCATGTACGAATGGTGCTTAGGGGCAAATGCTAAGAAGTGACGCGCAAGATTGATGGAGCTCTCAAACACGAGTGATTCTGCAGACTTCTCTCTCTAGCTTTGAACTTGGCGAACCACTTCCTAGCTGTCCTTTCTGCAAGATATCATCGCCCCAAGCTCCATTAATCTTGCGCGTCGCTTCACTAGCATTTTCGCTTACGCGCCATTCATGTATGAGTAGTAAGCGAATTTGTTCTCACGACACCTCCATCTAAAGGCGAGTATAGTCATGTTGTGCACCAAAATGTTTGCAAGAAAATAGACAATTGAATGGTGCCAATTCATGCTATTTTAATTACTTCAGGTTAATAAATTTGGCCTTTATTGCTTTAGTGCCAAAACTTATTGAACGATCTGATAATTACAAGTGTTTATCGTGATTTTTACACATTCACATATCATGCTTGATTGTATTTTTACAGTCACCGGCAAATAGTTCAAATCAACAGCCGCCTTCTCCATACATCATTTTTCATTGTCATGGTGGAGGATATGTAGCTACTTCTAGCAAATCTCATGAGGTAAGAACGTTCTTCATTTCTCTCGTTTTTTTTCTTTTCTTTGCACAGAACAAATTGTCCAGATGTTCTTCAGACTTACCTTCGAGTGTGGGCAAAACTGCTTAATTGCACCGTTGTTTCTGTCGAATATTCGTTAGCTCCGGCTAATCCTTTTCCGCGGCCAACAGAAGAAGTGATGTTCGCCTATGCTTGGATAATCAATAATCCACATCTTGTTGGTAGGTGAAGCAAGAAATCCAGCATTTAAAAGTGCCGATATATCTCACAAGCCCATTCGGAACGAAGTACAAGTCGAGCGTGCATTGCGGGGTGCAAGTGAAGCGCGATTGCAGTGTACAAAGAAGAACATCCTTTTAAGTCCGATGATGTTGTATTGTCAGCAAGTAAAATCAGTCGCGAATATCTTCTAGTTTTGATATGCTCTCATCGCATGCCATACTCACGAGAAGTCGTTCCCGATAAAATACAAAAACCAGCGAGTTGTTTGCCAAAACTGGTGCGAACTCAGAGTGCCATACCAGTTCATGAGCGAGGAAACATTTACCAATGATAGTACTCTCTTTGTGCAGCGCCTCTCCTCATCTACTTTGATTCGCATGCATTGGGAATCATACACACCTTCACGAATGGGTTAACCTCTATGCGACAACGCGGATGAATTTTCGCCTGTTGTGAATATGCTGATTTTTTGCAAAATTAAGTAGCATTTTTTATCATCTAGGAATGAGGTGTAATATATGTGTATTTCTGCCTACTATGCGTTACTGTTGTCTATCGCTCAAAGACGTCACTGTAAGCTTTTGGAAAGGTTTTACGACTCATGTAGAGTCTGTATCGATATTCATTGAGCGCAAATTTCATACAATAGCCTTGATTCTTCGTAGCGACCAAAACGATTGCTAGTTAAGTGCAAGTGAATTTTCATCTAATAAACTTATCCATAGCAGTGCTTCTTTGTGAAATCGTTGGTGTAATGAGCGCTTTCTTGGCCTGCACTCTTGTCATAATTTGTTTTGATTAGCCTATCGGGTAACTATGACTAATATGACTAAAAAAGTAGTTTCGAAAACAGCTGAGCTAGAATTGGGTCATTTGTTGTTCATCTGTCCACTCGTGCCACCACACATGTATGGACCCTATGGTGTGCATTGTTCTAACCCCTATCTCGAATGGGTTAGTCAGTAGTTTCATTGACTGTTCTTCTTATTGCTATCATCAGCTACTGTAATTAGTTGTAGGGTGGACCGGCGAAAAGATGTGTATGGTTGGTGATTCCGCTGGTGGTAATCTGATTATGTCAGTCAATCTGCGGCTTATTGAGTTGGATGTGAAAAAGAAGCCAGATGGAATCGTGCCCATTTATACTCCGTTTTTATTCCAGGTATTTCCCCGATAATGTTAGGTACAATTCCGGCATCTTAATTCATTTTTCAACCCTGTGGATGCAAGGTCTTTCCTTCTTTTCAAACTTTTAGTAGTCATTGTATAGTTCAGATCTACGCGGTTTTATTATGACACGTGGTGTCTGAGGAGATCTTTTTTTTTGCGGTATCAGCAAAAATAAAATTGAGTTTCACAGCTCACGCTCATTACCACGCGTCATTCCAATCTCGTTGCGCGCAATGAACTCTGAAAGACGCCTCAAAAAGGTGCGATTTCTGTTGTTTATCTGGTTTTTTCTTTTGGATTTCGCTGAAGATTCTAGGTTATTCGTATTAGAACAATGGGAGAAACTTTGTTTTTGTCGTGTTATTAGCTTACAATTTTATTTTGATTCCGTATTGCTAAATAAACCCGCTACAAATTCCAAGCCGAAGCAACTAAGCCAAGGAGTGCAAAATGCAATGTTCTGATAGACCTTTCAGTGCTATATGAGGACTTTTCAAAGATCAGACTTACTGCATAATCACCGAAATTTGTGTTATCAGTAACTACTGGAACTCTGTCAAAAGACCATCCACAAACCCTAACCGAGCAAGAGATGCGCGTTGAGTGAGGAACATGGTTTGATTAGGTCTTTACTAGAGCAATAAACGCCTATTTATCAACCACAAGTTGTTGAAATTGCTTAACAACACTATTCGAAATATGCGCCATCAGTCTAAGCATATTTCTGCCATCTCTCAGGTAACAAATCAATAACGCACTCATAGAGCTCGTTATCCTTGCACTCATAGAAAGTTGTCAGTCCTCGACGCTAATGATTGATCTCTCGGAACTTTTCTTACTCAGGAAGTGCTTTAGAGATTGGAAGAGATGATAGTCAGACGGTGAAAAGTCAGGACTGTGCGGCGGACGATCCAGCAACTGCTAGCCCAGTTTCGTCAATTACCTTTTTGTCAATTTGGCCACATGAAGCTTGTTTCGTTGTTGTTTCTAAGCAGGATGAGATTGCGACGACGGCGACCTAACTGGGCCCTATTCAGTGGTCCGGGTGATCACAGTAGCGCTGTTCGCCTGAATACAAATCCTTGAGCCTTTGCACAGCTACTGTACTCGAAGTCGGTCTGTGCGTCACGTGTGAGTTCGTAGTGGTTGAGCAGCAAACCGCCATAAAGGCTTTGTTGAGCGGCTATAATGCGGCGAGTATGGACAAATTTGGTGTTAGAAGAAAGCTCATGAAATTACGCACAAAGCGACATTGATTTCTTTCCTGAGAGATAGCGTAATTGTGTTTCGGCTGAAGGTGTATACTTTGAATAGTGTTGTTAAGCATTTTTTGATTACTTTAGCTGGTGAATTTGGTGTTTCTTGCTCTAGCGCTAAAGCTTGTGAGATGATCTAATGTATTCGCTGCTACAGCACCTTTGCAAAAAAACGATTGCAATTGTAAAACCGCTGTATCAAAGTTACCGAATGACTGCTAAAAGTCAAAGTAAAAGGGCCTCCTTACCAACGGGTTGAAAGGTGGATTAAGGTAACGCATAAGTAACTTTTGTTTCATGTTTACAAAATGACTTTCTTGGTAATTTAGTATCTTCCATCACCATCTCGGCTTTTAAGTGTTATGGATCCCCTTCTGCATATGGGAGTTGTTCTGCGGTGTGTTGCAGGTATCATTACTTCTGTATCATATCTGTTGAAGTGTTAATCGCGGAATGACTTGAGCAATCTCAGCAAACCCTCTCACTCTTTTCTCACTTCCCTATCTCTCTCTCTCTCTCTCCCTATCTATCTCTCTCTATCCCTCCCTCCTCATATATCGGTCTACCTCTCATCGTCGAAGTCGTGAACCTAGTTTACCCATCAGGTCCTATGCGAGTGGGAGACGCTTGCGTGCACCATACTTTCCTTAGTTTGTTTTCTTGAAAAAGATAACTTGAGATTTCATGGAATCCATATAACGGTGATTCTTCTTCATGGACTTTTCCTTGCGATTTTCTTCAACATATGAAAATGCATATCTGATATTCAGTTCGCGCAGACTACAAGATGGCAAACCTTTTTCATTGTAAGTTTTGAGTTTATTTTCCGTTCCCGTCATAGATTCTTGCTTTAATCCCCTACAGCAGTTGCGACTTACTGATTTTCCCACTCAGTCTCACATTGCATCGTAGATACTGTGGATGACTTTACATCATTGATCTAGAACCTCAGTATGCAGCCCTAATCCACATTGCATGGCATTTGTCGATTTCCACCTATGTCATGAATTTACTCTGTTCAAGAACGATGAAAGTTCCTGTGAAACGTTTCTTATTTACAGCTTATACTGGTGCTTATCCCAATGGTAAAAAAGTCGCCGACAGTTCAGACCATTCTACTCATAAGTCTTTACAGGAATATGTCGACCAGGTGCAAAAATCACAACCTTTTGATTTCGCTGTAAGTCTTTCTATAAGTTATTTCTATTGTTTTCCTGCAAGGTTTCGGAATATATTTCCAAGTTAGGATGATAGCGTTCATCTCCTCAGCATTCAATTGCTATGAAGCCTTTTGATACTTTTCCGTTATCTCCACGCCATTTCAACTCCTCAGAAAAGTTTTTTTTTTCCGAAATTAATACTAATAAATCGTGAGAATTTGAAGGGTGTAGGTTACGTCCAAGTTTGTTTTGTTTTGAACTCAAGCATTCTCGCTGGAGAAAGCTTTTCCTTCAAACATTCGATAACTATTCGATAACACAAATCTCGGCTATCTGGAAGGTTTACTCGGTATATAAAGGGAACTTCTTATTGCGTTGCAATAGTCAAAAAGAGATTGGGGTTTCGTAAATTTGGCATCTGAAAAGGGCGGTGCTTGACGCGATGTGGCGCTGTGCGAAACCTAAGTTTTTTCTGGCTGTAGTAGTGCACTAAGTAGACCTTTCAAAAAATATAAATTTGTTGAGATTTGCGCTGTCGAATGGTTACTGAATGCCTAGAGGAAAAGCTCTGTCCATGACGAAATGTTTAGTTGTGGAATATAATTTTATTTTTATTGTTATAGCGCATTGAAGGGGTCATTTAAGAAACAAAACATGCCGTTGATATCTTCGAGATTTAAACTTTCAAGTGATTGCCAAAACTCTGAAAAAAACAGCAAAAAACGCGTTTTACCAAGGGATCGAACTACGATTAAATTAACGGAAATGATCCAGTTTCGCGAAACCCAGTCGTCTTTTGACTGTTACAGCGCACTAGTAAGTCCTTTCAAAAGCCAAGTGCTTCGTTAGAATCGTGGACATCGCTATCGCGTGACTTGTGAAACTACAAAGGAAAGGCTCCATTCGCAAAAAGTTCTTTAGTGTGAAGGAAATTTTATTTCTACTCTTACAACTCGATAGAAATTTTTCAAATTGAAATATACCATCAAATTTCTTGCGATTTGAGCTGTCGAATAACTGCTAGAATTGTTAGAAAAACAAAAGACTCGCTTTTCCCAAAGGATCGAAACAGGGTGGAGATAGCGGAAAAGAACCAATTTTTTGAAATTTCTTCCTTTCCAGTTTTGGAAACTTTGGAATACACTAGCACAGTTATCCAATAGCTTCAGATAGGTGGTTAACATGACCTTGATGAAGAAGTTAACTGCTTAAGTAGGAGCCAATCTCAATGGGGGCATCTTCATGCTGATCAATACGAAAAGTAGTAGAAGAGAATCGCAATCATCTCAATACTATGTTATGTCAAGTCACGTAAATAAATTGAAAGAAGATTTTTTTACTGTTTAAACCAAAAATTGCCTGCGTTTTCTTCATTCAGTTTTCACTAAGTTTCTATATAAAACGTTGAAGCATGTATGTCAGGATAAAATATACTTTCTGTTCTTGAAAGCTTTTCAAATTTATCACAAATACACATACAGTGGAATAAGAAGTTGTCAAAGAATCAAACCGGAATTAATGGCTGTCCACATGTTTACAATTCTTCTTCTTACCGCAGGTTCTTTTAAATCCGCAGTATCTTTACTGACAATCCTGAGATCTTCAAGAGAGACACTGTGGGCATTATGATGGATGCTAAGTCGTAAATGGGCAGTTGAATTTGAAGGAAGTCAAGTCTGTGTATCAGGGAGGTGTGTGCCCTTTGAAGAACCGATGGAATCTCTATATCTGGTAGCCGTATTAACCTTTTGGAGACCAGCGTTGATAGGCAAGCGGTGTCGCGCCGTCTCTTTTCCACGAGACGCAACCTCCCATTATTTGTGTAAGCGTGTCTGGCTGTCTGGTCGCTTCCCCGCGAGCCACGACGCCGTCGTTGCAGTACTTGACTGAGATTTGGCGTTGCGCGGTGAGGAACGAAATGACTGTCGTGGTCCTGAAAGTGTTAAATCTACTGATTTAGTTCCATTCTCCAATACATATACCCTCCATTATGACGTTTCAGGGTGGTTCTCAATCGATTGTGTCACTTGTACAAAATGTGAATGACCCTAATCAAGTAAAAACGTCTGAAGCGGGTTCGTTTTTCCCTGAAAAAGAAAAGGCACAAGAGATGGAGCAGGATGATGAGCAAAGCAGCGAAGAAGACGACGATGCAAGGAGTATAAGTAGTGTTCACGTGGGTCATTTCAAAGGTCATAACAACTTATTTTGAAGTGCATTTTTCTGAATATTCTAGATCGGATCTGATCCTTTACACATACAACTTTCCTCTACTATTTTCGACAGCGATCTTCTGAACTACCTCATCAAACATCCTACGACAAAAAAGTTGGTACTTTTCTCAATTATTGAGAATTACTTCCTCGATTTTTGTCGTGTTTTGTCGTGAACTCTGTGATCTTAAGTTCGTTCCCTATGGTTGATGAAAACGGTGATGTTATCAGTGATGAAAGAATGCTGACCATCAATCAAAGCGTGCCGAAAGAGAAGGATAAAAAACGTCTAGGACTTTTGACCAATGCTGGTGGAACGATTTCTAACACGGTACCGAGCACGCCGTGTGAAGACGGTCGTGCAATTCCCACCAGCATCTCATCGAGCAATTTCCAAAACCAGCCATCTCAGGTATATTCTTATCAGTTACTTGTGCTTTTAAATCTATAGTTATGATCACGAAAATAATCTGTCATAATTCAAAAGATCAGGTTTCCATAGGACGTTGGAATTAATAATTAATTAATCTGAATCTTATAAATTATCCTTCTTGAGTTGATGCCGGTTTCCTCCACATTTTCTTGGAACTCGGTAGTTGCGTTTCGGCGCTTTGGTTGCCCTCCGCTTCCGTATCATGGTGAGAGACCACCGTGTACTGTTCTCGTGGAATCTGATGTATTCCGTTGTTACCGTCTGTGAAAATAGGTGGACGTTGTTTTGCCGTTTTTTTTTTCGTTTTCCCGTTTTCCTCTCCATATTTTGAGGCATATCGTTGCTGTGAATGTCACGTGCTGATTTAAACTTGTTATCATGTCCCAAACTTTGGTGCAGAATATGTCGTAATATTATCATTATACTTCTACTGTGTCACCCTGTGAATATTATTCTGCCACAAATGTCTCATCGGCTTTCAACGCCCGTCTTCAAATGCTTATAGCACAGAAACGATAAGAGTTTCCACACGCTTGCTAACCTAACAAGAGGGTCCATACCTTTCTGCATGTAATATCGCACTTTTCAGGCCAACAGGTTTTCTGGTTACATGTTCAGAATCAACTTTTTGCTACGTTTTTCACTGCAGTTCAACTTGCAACAACAAAGTTGCAACTGTTGACAATCCTCGAACTTTCATTATAGTATGCTTTTTGCACAGTTGCATGCAACTGTACTCTTAACATTCAGCTGGTGCATACGAGTCACATACGTTGCAGTTCGACTTGTTTACTTTCCCGACTTTTTGACGAAAATTCGAATCATAGTGGCTTTCTCAGGATTGAAGAAATAATAGTTAACTTCATAAGTTGTGAAGGTAATAAAGTTTATCATAATCTTCTATTAGTGCAAATCCTCTCTATGAGATGTTCCATCTTTATTAAGCTTCGTCAGGAATCTCAAAGGGTGTTGTATGGAATCCCTTTTAATCCATATGATCGACTGTTTTTAAAACCTCGTGATAAACATTCAAAATAATTCCAAAAAAAGAATGTTTTAGCTCTAAACATGGTTGGTACGCCAGGGCCACACACCGGTGTTTCGGAGGTTTCGGCCTCCTCGTCAGTGACCCCCGCCCCACATTAAGCCCTGCATTGAAGCAAGGAGGGAGGCGTATGTGTAAGTGGTGATGGCATAGTGTACAATGACACTGGTCCATCACCACTGTTCAGTCGATGGATTTCGGCTGGTAGACCAATATTAATCCATATGATCGACTGTTTTTTAAAACCTCGTGATATACATTCAAAATAATTCCAAAAAAAAGTTTTAGCCTAAACGAGGTTGGTACTCGACTCGTTTAGGCTAAAAACATTCTTTTTTTTGGAATCCCCTTTTAGTTGTAGTTCTCAGTTAAGTGAAGAAAAACCACTGATGTCATAGAAGGTTTTGCGCAACTGTTGTTTTTCCTGCATGCCAAGATCTTACGCAGACTCTTGTCGATCCTTTCTACGTCAATCTATTTTCAAGTGATATTGCCATGTCATTACAGCTGTTCATTCCGTGCCATCCTTATTTCTAAAATTCTTTCATCACAATTTTTTCGAAATTCGTTATGCATCTCGACCGTGCCTTTTATTGCGTTTTCTGATTAACTGCACATTTTCTTGCGATTTTGTCGTCTTTTTGTTCATCTTTGCACTTGATACAGGTTCTTCACCAATTTCACTTTTGTCCGCGGTTTAAATAGTGGAAATTGAAAAAACGTTTACGAAAAATCGAACAAATGGCATTGGTTTGTGAAGAATCGAACCGTTGCGCGTATTGAGAAACATTTCTACCACTGGCAGCTGAAGTAAGAGTTTCAATAAAGTGACTTTCTGCGCTTTAATATTATGTGTGATGGACACAAATGCTAAATGCTCATTGATTAATATGACGTTGAAATTCCTAAATGCAAAAGGACAATTTTTCTTTATTTTTTACAACAATTAGTAATTTTAAGTTCTATCAAAGTCTTGCTGTATCTGAGTTTGTAGATCCATAAACGATCCCTTTCACAAAGTCTTTCGGATACGGTCGAACTGCTAACACCCAAGTAATACGCTGGTGTCGGATCATTTAAACAAGGAAAATATTGAGTTGAACGGGTTCTTATTGTACGTCCAACAGATCATTGCATCTTTTTGAAAAGAGAAGAATCATTTTCAACCCTAGGTAATGTTTCTAAATCAATAACTTTCGGCATGATTTGTGCCGAACCGTTCCAGGAGTACATCATTGAGATTAAGTAATCGTGTGGGACGTTGCTATTCGAAAGGTCCACCTTGAACATCGTGAATTCGTAATATAGATTTATAGAAGAGAGTTTTCTGGACTATCGTTCTTCCTCATTCTTCTTCCTCTTTGTTACGAATTACCTTCATCTGACTATGAAGAACTCCAGTTTTTTGTTTTGTGACAACCAGGGCTGAAAGTTCGGCATTCCTTGCTGTATTCTCATATAATTAAAATACTTTTCGTAGAAATTCTAAGCAGAGAACATTTACCATCGGAGACAAAATTACGTGATATATCTATCATTGTTACCATTTTATTCTCTTTTCTTGAGAAATGAATGTGATCAATAATACCGCAGTGTCTGGAGTTTCGTGAGCAATTTATGATTTTTTCGAATTTAGACATGGAGAGACATTGTGTGGAACTCAGTTCTAATCGCCTGGTGTCTGTTTGCTGCAGTCAAGGCTCAAGACTTTTCTTGTCTTCGGCCACCTTCAGATTTCACATTGTGGCACATGTGGGAGCGTCTGTGGTTTTTGATCGTCTACAATGAAATGTCGGATAACGCTTGCGTCGACGTCTTTCATCGTACTTACATGGGATCCATGTTTTAGAATGGTACTACAGGTTAGGAGGAATCGCGAAGTTTGGGACGATCACGCGAACCCAGGTGTTCTTTGACGTGTTAGTTACGTAGTCGATCCTCTTCTGTGCTCCCTCATGTCTCGCTTTCATCTTTTCTGCCGTGTAGTTCAATTCATGAGCATATTTCTTAAGCTACGTAACGATTAAATAATTATGCCTGGAGCTGAGTGGAACGTTCTGGGAATTTTTGAGTTTTTCACTTATGTGCGCAAATTAACAACAAAACAGCAATGACTAATCTTCAAAGTATAGCTATATTCTTTGTGTTTACGTTTTAAATATACCCAGTGATGTAGAGTGATTTCCAAAACTTTTGCGTCAAGTATGTTCTAAATATGCTCTAAATGTCCTCAATACAAGTCAATTGGTGCAACTCATTGGCAGCGGTCCGCTTTGAAACACTGAGCTCTCCAACAAATCACGAGTGTTCGATAAATGCTCAACATCTAGAGCGACTTGCAAGTCACTCTCATCCAAAACAGATGACCAAAGAAGGAGGTATGTCTTCGAGTTTTTGGGATCAAATTTGCCTTCTTTGAGTCGCTTCAACCATCTGCCCACAGTCGATTTTTTTCGCTGTATTACCACCTTCATCCTTATTAACCTCTTCTGTGCCATTGAGAATTGTTAAACCTTTTCTGCAAGAAGGCTAATCAACACACGCAAATTACTGTTCAATAGACATTTTGAGCTGAAATTAGGGAACTCGATAAATATGTACAAAACTATCAATAACAAAAAGCGCAAATATATCACAAAATGAAGCTTTTAAAGATTTCCCACAACTCTTTTCTCAGCTTAATAGACGATTGAAGACCGATTCGATAACAAACCACTGCACTACAACTCCGGCCCGAGGTGCGAAGTTTTCCATATCGCTCGTCATTACTGAATATGAGTTCAGATGGTTATTCAGTGAGAACTTACAGATATTTGATGTTAAAAGTCTCGGTAGAACATCTTGTTGTGCTGTAAAATTGTTCTATGTTCTCTAACTATCAGGTTGGCAACTAAATTTTGTCACATTCTAAACTTTCTAGAAACAATTCATCATCAGCAAACAAACATTTTAGCAAAGTGTGCATCTTTGAAATCAATAATGTTCTGCTAAATTCTTGGTAATTTTCAGAAGCAAAGTACTCAGATGAGTGCTTTGTCACATCATCGACATTGACAAAGCGTTTTCCGGCCAAGGAATGTTGCAGCGACCTGAAGAGATGGTAGTCACTTGGAGCAACATCCGGCTATACGTTGGGTTAATTGAACGTTTCGACCTTGATTCTTCAATCTTTTGCAATGTAAGATGCGCAATTTGTAGGCCGGCGTTGACTTGACTTCGCTTCGATGAAGCTGTCGCAACGGATGATTTTGACGTGTTAGTGTCACTTTTCCCGAAGTTTTTTGAACCATCTTTGTGTATATCGTAGGTCAGCCGCTTTGCCGTTAAGTGCGTTATAGGTATTATGCCGCTTTGGTGGCAGAATAATCCAACTAAAAAGATCAAGAGACGTTCACGAATTTGAGGGTTCGAAGTACTCATTTCAAAAAAAAAAAGAGAAAATTCTTCGCAGTTACAGAAAATAAAGTGGCATATTTATTATACTTAGAATCTTGAGATCACGAGCTTTCGAATGACATAAAACCCGACAAAGAAGAGCAAGAATTATCTTATTGTAATTATTAAAAAATAGCTAATAGAGCAAGGCAAAACTGATCTGACAACCCAATAGTTACCGCAAGTGAGAAAGTGAGGGTATGAATAATCTAGGGATTAAAGGATAAAGTATAAAGCTCTCGGCGCTGATCAATCCCTGAGGGATGCTTCATGCATTCGTTCTCAATTTTCAACTTCATTTGAGGTGAATGAATGCATATGTGGCCTTTAACAATCACTCGCGGTGATCTCCCGCTGTTCTGATTGAGTTATGCTTATCCTCTTAGAAAAGCTCGAGATCATCCTGGTACCGATTTGCCGACCTCGGGAGATGGATGGCCTGGTGAACCATGACCGCAAGAATCAACCATCAACCTTGTTTGCGACGCAGAGCACCTCGAAGCAATGCGCCACACGCGATCTCATTTAGGTATACTACAGATAAAGCATCATTCGCGATACGCTGCGAGTAATTCAGTACCTGCGCCCACGGTTATCATTCACATTCAGAAAAAAAGAGTATCGGTGTGGACAGAATCGTTTGTATCTTGGAGAGCTTTGATTCAAAAATTTGATGTTACATTATCGGTATCTACATCTCATCTAGTAGATGTCGCTGTGATTCAGCGGGAAACAAAGGCTATAACATCTTTTGCGAAGGACACGAACGATTTATCTCTGGTACTATGATTCCATTATGCCCAAGTAGCAGTGGGTTAGCTCAGTAGTGAAAAGTAGACGAAGAAATCAGGTTTCAACCTCTCATCTAGGTAGGGGGTGGGAGAAGAATTACTCGGTTAATGAAAAGTTGATAATCAGTCAGAATTTATTATTTGACCTCTACTTGCGGTGGTGTGAAGTTACAATATACCCAATGTTGCAAAATGGTGTACAAAATTTTTGCGTGAGCTGGGATTAGAACACAGAATCCACTTTCTGCTGGAAAGCGTGCTAAACCGTTGCACTACCGTCACCAATTTTGGCACCATTCTTTCTACGCTCAAGGATAGAGTGAAACGTGGGTTAGAATCCCACCTGCCGCAGAAGTTTTTGTACACCACTTCTCTACATCAATGAGTATAATGAGAAGTTGATTGAAACGTTGCTGTCAAAAACGGAAGTTTACTTTTGTAAACTGGAGCTCTTGCTCTTTGGAAGGATGTGTTCTGCATAGACATTTGACTTCCATTCAGAACAAATGCTGAATGAGCTCCGTATCCACCACCTGAAATGATCTATGACAATAGGCTTTTTCTCACCTCCGAATTGGATATCATATTTTGTAAATTTTGAATCTTCATATGGATAAAGTGGAAAAACCTCGCTTACGAAGTCTGGAAGCAATATTTGATTGATTAGTTTGGAGCAGTTTATATGGTCTATTTCTACCATCCCATGGGGCCACTTTAGAGTAAGAACGACCAAATGTAATACCAAAATGTTCACCATTCATGAATTGGCCTAAGCCATGTCTTCTGCCAAGACTGAATTCTGTGTTCCTCACGAGGTGAAACCTTCACATAGTCCATCCAGAAATTGGCGAACAGTGCTTTCTGAATTAATTTGTCTGCAATCAGGAATCTCGTTCAGGTTAATCGTACTCTTTTCGCAAGCGATACAGAAAAGGAGAGTCAAATTGGTGCAAGGAAGGATAAGGCTAGGTTATGGTTTTACCGATCACATTCTTCCTAACATACATAGCTTCCTTTTATATTTTCTTAAGTTTAATTGAGCATGCAGGGCATCTTTTGTTAGCATTGCTAATGTATGCTAATGAAATACTGAATATTATATATCTGAAGACCATGTGGCTGAAAATGTTGATTCGTACTCTACATGCGACCGCCAATGATCTTAATGATTCTGCGAGATGGGCAGCCTGTCGACAAACAGTCAACGACTACTGTAGGTGTTTTATAATGCTTTCCCCGTTGAAAGTTGTACTAAACTCAGATTTGTGTCAGAAGTCGAATATGGACCAATAAGGCTAGTTGTAGATCAGCACACTATCAAAATAAGTCGGAACGACTGCATTTGCTGCAGCTCCTTGCCAATAGAAATCATAAGGAGAGTGCGGATGAGTCAAATCGATCGCATCCACATCGAGAACCAGCTGAATAGAGCAGTGTCAGCAGACTAGTAGCGAAGTTGAAGGGAACCGGTTTGGTGCTGGACAGACCTCGCTGTGCAAGACCGGGAGGTAAACCAATGGTGTAAACATGGTGACGATTTTGTCAAGTGGCGCAAGAGCCCTGAGAAATCGCTGAGATAAATGAATACCGAGACGGGAATGTCAAGGAGCAGCATCCGGCGGATTCTGTGAGCACATAGAGAACGTTTGTGACTAACACAACTATAAGTATCGGGAACCAAGATTTTTAGATTAGTTTTAAGTTTTAAATATACGGAAAATAGCAACATGAATAAATAATTAGTAGTGGTCGTGATATCCTTAGAATTAAGATCTCCATGTCATGTCAATTACTTACTCATTACATGTAAGCGAGAGGCATGTCCTAGAAAACTCTTTGGGTGTGGGATTTTTCTTGTTCTACAAGACAAAGTTTAAAAATAGCGTTTTGCATATGGGACAAATGATATGCAGAAGTTTCTTCGAACAGTAAAGTGTTTTTACTCTCTGTAGAGGCGTACAATTAAATAATGGCAAAAGCGGAAACGTGTGTCACTACAGATGGAAACGACCCTAGATGTTGCTTAACTCGTTCATGACGGCAATAAAAATCTCTGCGCGTGGCCCTTATCGCAAGTTGATGCGCGATTTCCGCCAATTCATTATAATTTCCGGTACAATTCTGTAATGAAGAGACAAATGAAAAACCGATCTCATTCGCCGAAAAGTAACTTTTCATGGGAGTACTGGTAACCATTAGAGAACTGGGATTTGAAGCTACTGATCCACGTTGCCGGTTTCTCAAAATATCACTATATTACGCTGTAGCATCCAAATCAGAAATTATGTTTCACTTTCACATTTCGCCTACATTTTTACCACGCGTATAATTCGCTGAAAGCTGAAAGCACATCAATGTTTGAAGATTCTTTCGTAGCATCTTAAGTAATCGTTCCAACTTGAGTTTCTTTCGAAACAGAGGAAAAATTCCCAATTGAATAACAAATATCGATCGAGCCGTCTCACCCCGCCTCTGCCACATCCCCTACTGTGGGCCCCGCGTTGTCGAATACTGTAAGCAACGTCACCAATTATGTAAAAGTCGATTTCATTCTACCTCGTAAATCGTGATTCCAGATAATAATCGCTTCGCTAAAATCAGAAGGCATTAGGCTATCAGATGAATACTGACGGTCTAAAAAAAGGGCTCTGTTCAGTGAGGTTTAAAGCAAAAATCAAAGGACCAGGGAAGACCAAAAAATCAATATTTGAAAAGCAAACATATTTTTTAGCTCTTTGAAGCTCGTGCTATAGCTTCAGTATTAGCACTCTAAGGAAGGAGTTTTGTCCAGCGAAATATAAACGAGAAAAGAGAAAAACACGTGGTTTATGAAATATAATGTTTTTTTGGATGTTACAGAGTCGTAAAACAATGTTTTGAGAAACCGGCGACGTGAGGCTGTAGTTGCAAAACTCAGCTTTCGAATGGTTGCCAACACTCCTGAGAAATTCCCTCTCCAGCGGAAGAGATCGGTTTACAATTTGTCACCTCATAACTGAAAAAAACAGAATTTCCTTCCCCGTTTTCAAAAAATATTGCTGTTTCTCTTTTTACTTTAACACATGACGTTTTACTCTACAAACTGATTGCGGTGCTTGTTCATTATAAGGCGACAAATATATATTAGACCCCATCAACTGGACACGAACTTTTGAGGAGACTGATGGTAATCATTCGGAAATCAAAGCTATGGCTACCGCGGCATGGCATTTTCAAGAAGCTTTTTTGACGTTAATACAAAAGTAAAACCTTCGGGTTTCACTGCGCATTTCCTCGCAAGTTATGACCCTTTCTTTGGGCTATTAGTAATCATTCGATAGCGTAGGGTTCAAGAATTCCCCCACTAAGCTTCTATTTCAAGAGATCGTTTTACTGCAGTGTAGCAGGGAAAATAAGATTGAGTTTGACCCACTCGACTTGCTTGTTTGCTGGCTAATCTACAGACAAGGGTCTTGTGGCCGCAAATTTGATACAGCTGCCGGCCACGATCTATCAACTAGCACCTTCAGGAAGTGCGATCTTTGTCATTCAATTAGGAATTTTTTCACCTCTTCGAAAGAAACTCCATATCAGACGTTTGATTCTGATACTGGACGATTTTTTACACGTTCACTTGCTTTTCATGCTTCCAAGAAGTAATAGTTGATTAGCGCAGCCAATGTGAAACCCAATTTTATTTTGGGTTTTACAACGTTGTAAAAGGGCGTTTTGAAAAAACCGGCCGCGTACAGCGCAACCCAGAGATTTAAGCTTTCGAATATTTACTAATACTCCCATGAAAAGCCCTTGTAAAGCGAAAGGGGTCGAATATTCTTTTGTCGCTGTACAAGAACATGATATCCTTTTGTAGCCTGTATAGCATTTATGAGTGTAGTACAGAGTTGGTTTACTGCGCAATCGTACTGTTTTTATAAATAATTTAATTGCAGTAAGTTTCTTAAAGGGTGTTGTGATATAAATCCATAAGTATTAGATAAATTTCATTAATTACAGTAATCAAATGTTATCACATCTAGTGAGAATTAGGAAGCAATGATTAGTTGGCCAAAAATGAAGAGGCATACTGAATGCGAGACGGGTTTATCAATAAGTCCCAATAATTTGAATAATAAGTGTGTTTTAGAAGTTCGGATCTATGTTGAATTCTAGGAGAGTGTTCCTTCTATTGTTTTATGGACTTTTCTTCTTAGATTGTTTAGACTTACTATGAGCATTATTTCTCGTTACAAACTTTGCCGATGTAAACTCCTTATTTTGCGTGGTCTACGTATTTTTTCAGTTGATTACCCTCAAGACCACCCCCCTCACCTCCCTCAGGTTTCAACCACTCAAAATAAATTCATGTGACAGCGTGCAGGTGAATGTGGCCGTCCACCAGTGATCCACTCACACCTGGTCAGCCCTCAGCTTCCCATGGGCAACCTCCTTCACGTTCACCGCTTGTTTGCGTATACTTTGCTGAGTTTTACGACTTATTTATTGTTTATATATGCGCAAAGGAGTCGAACGCTGTTGCGTCACGGAAAGACTCTGCACAAAATGCTGAAAGTTCACGAAAGGCTAGTGATTACTGCCTATTCTTGTGTGTTCGCTGTTCGCTCAACACGCACTTTCTTCGAAGGTGTGCCCTCGGAATTGGTCGACTGAGGACATTGCCAGTCAATTTGACTTATTGAGCTTCAAACGAAGGGAACTCTCAAAACTTTGGCCAATATTATGCGGGTGCGGTCTTGTGCCCAATCTCATCGGAATGTCACCAATGAAGAGATGGTTGGTAAATGCTCATAGAAGGTGTTGTCACTCAGAATATTATCCTAATCTATGGTGACGATGGGAGGTGCTCAAGAAAACATAAGCCTCAAGTGCAAAAAACCAGCCGACTTCTACGTACTTTACATGTCCTGTATATGGGAGCTGATTGCACAACAGACGTATCTATGACGATAATAATAATGATGAGTGGAAAATGACGCTCTCATTCTTACAAGATAGCGACAAGAATATGCAATAAGTGTAGGGAACATGTTTATTTCCCGATGTTGTTCTGATATAGAAATTGCGAATTGTTAAGACTCATGCGAGCCCTTCAGTTTAAATTACTGTAGGAAATTTTCTTCACTGGTTTTCCATTTTTGTGACGTCGAAATGCTTCTAACATCAAAACATTACTACATAATTGCCAAGAAATATTGCTGTAAAATTTGAACAATGAGCTGACCACACCAAAAGCAAGACGTCATATTGTTTTCATAATCAGAGCATACTATGAATGTTTTTTTTTTCATAAAATGAGCTCACTAGCTATATCAGCGTTTTTCTCAAGCTATCGAATGACTACAAATATAGATGAAATAAGAAAAAAAAGGCAGTAATGTACTTTTCTCATGGGAACATAGGGTTTTTGACACGTGGTCGTTTATTTAGTTGAATTACTTTTATGAAAAATTTTTTCGATAGTCCGTCTTTTTCGTGACGATAAAATACTTCTAACATATATAGTATACTTATAATCACCTATTACCAGCTATGACGTGGAAGCGGCAAAGTAACTAAAATCTTATATTTAGATAAGATAAAATGCAGTCTTATTTTTGCTCTTACAGAGCTCTACAAAAACCTTTCAAAAAATAAAATGCAACCGGCATCAGATTTGTTGAGCTTCAGGCTATTGAATGACTAGTAAGTTTAAAAAGCTATCTATGTGCCCTAGCCGAGTAAACAAATCAAATTGAGTGAGAAATATGATTTTATTTTTGTTACTACAACGGAATAAAAGAGCCTTTTCAAAAAGTTAGCACGCCTTGAATTCGCACAGAATTAAGCTGCTGAAAGTTTGTCAAAAGCTTTGGAGGAAGTTTTGTTTGTTGAGAAAGGCCTCAAATTTTTTGTGTACTAGCGCTTACACGCCATCACGGATGGGATAAAGTATCGACAAAGCGGATTAAGAGAAACTACAAATTTCAAACACCCTTTGAACTGTCACCTGTATCAACTCTCATCCTTTTCTTTGAACTATTATCATTTTCAGAGTTGTGTTCACATATCTTTTGCTGAGTATTAGTGATTGCGAATTATTAGAATACAATTACATGACGATAATACTTGTTATAAGTTCATGCGGGTATCTTTAGTGCGATTCCGTTATCCGGGTCGTATTTAAACCCTTCGGAAACAAGGCCTCCTTTGCTTTATCTTCGGAATCTTTTTGGCTATTTTTTCTGAGAAAAACCTCCATTGAACGCCGCAGCAGGAAATTAGATCAATTTCCACACTCAACACGCATTTTTGCTTCTGCCAGGATTTATAGATGGGCTTCCAACAAGGAAATAGTAGACACTGATAGCACAGATTTTGTTGACTGTAAAGCTATGTTCGGTTTTCGACGTTTATAGAGCGAAAAGAAGATTACGTTTCGCACTCTTAGGCTTAGTCATAGCAGATATATTTGGTAACATGACATGTTAAAAGGCTTCCATCGAAGGAAAGATAGAAAAGTTGTAATACGGAGACCTATAAATCTTAAGAAACAAAGACAGTGCACAAAAATAACGAAAATTACGCTTTTCCAAGGTAGCTTGAAGTCGATGCGCCCAGCACGATTAGAGATCCGCGCCATAATACACGCCTAAGGTAAAATTCAACGTTATTTTCGTAGCTACAGCACAATAACCGAGCGCTTCAGAAACCAAGTATATTTCGGAAGTCGCACAGATTGAAGCTGTCGACTGACTCCTAGAAGTCTGAGAAAAAAAAGATGAAAAGGGCTAATCCTGGGAAGGTTGAATTTGGTGCATGAAAACTTAATTGCTCCGTCTCTTCATTCATAAACAAGAAAGATTAGAATAGCTCATCAAAATTATTCGATAGCTACTTTTCACTCACTAGTGGCAAATATGAGCGACTGCTCCACATCGCATAGGTACCCCCATCACAGGTCCATCGTATATCGCCTGCTGATGATGAATGTGGTAGCCGTAATGTTAATTCATTTCGAGCCGATGTTCCCAATTTATACGAACGAAAAAAACTTACAAGCAATCTTGAGTTGTGGTCAAAATACACACTTGTGAGAAACATTGTGGAGAACATGTAGAATAACCATTAATAGAATAATGGCAAACATGTAACACATGTGAATTGAGCTCATGTGGTGCGATGCTTATAGGTGCACTGTTTCGCACATAGTTCGATGGATCGACCTCGCGGTTATGGCTCTAAGCCACTCATACGTCCGGCGTTGGCTGATTAGTTCCAGACTGGTCCCAGACTCGTCTAACAGGATATGCAGCCTTGACTTGATACAGCTTTAAGCTACCTCGAATCATTGTAAAAGCCAGGTATGCATTAAATCATTGCAGACGAAGTTAAAGATTGAAGAAGAATGCATGGCGCATCCCTCAGGGATTGTTCAACGCTGAGAATTTTATGCTTCATACTTTTGTACCCGTGAATTGCTCTCAACATAGCTGAAGTTTTACCGCTTTGTTCTAAAATATATGTTGCAGAGGAAGTTGATTGGGGAGTGTATATTGTTTGAGTTGATTTCGTCATTCTAGGCTTTGATGAGATGCTTCTTGTTGAAATTCTGGGATTTGGAACATCGTTTATCTTTACAATAACAGTACAATACCAGCAATACAGGAATACATGGAAAGATTACAAAGAGAGAGACAGTTTACAACGGAAACAGTGGCTGAATTATCTATCAAGCGGAAGCCTAGTTTTAACTTCCAACCATTTATAATCACTTTGTTACGGAGCGGGTTTGAAGGCTAGAGCAAAATAGTGCTAAAGTTCAAGATAGAAATTTCAGACTAAGACTATAGAACATGCATTCATCAGCAATTTACGTGGAAATGTCAATTTTTCAAAACAAGCTCAGTGATGTGAGTAATCCAAAGGCATAATGTTCGTTGTCTGCTGCGACGCTTTCCACGAGCTCTGCCTTCGTTCGTTGTCTGCTGCGACGTTTTCCACCAATTCTGCCTTTTTCTTGATTTGCCACTGTTTGGCAAGTCGCGCTTTTCACCCAAGCAGTTTGCAGTGCTTTTGCGCCCGCAAAACAGTTGATTTTTGTGGAATCCAGCCAGTCGCCTGAAGAGCTGAGATGCATACAACCCTCAGTGCAATAATAATTCTACCACTTGATGTAGTGTGATGTGCAAAAATTTCGCGTCAGGCAGGACTCGAATCCACATCTCCCTCTATCCGGGAGTGCCAAGGTAGAGTATATTAGAGCATACGACTGTAGCAATGGGTTACCGCGCTATAATATTGACCACTGGGCTACCACAGTAGAAAGAACATAGCGGCAAAGCAATGGAACAAGGTGCTTAATAAATAAACACTATAGCAAACCTCCCAAGGGATTTTTGCCATCTTTTCGGAAATTACATGATAATTTAGGAAACGCGGATGGTCTATGACCTCAAAGAGCAAGTGGTACAGCAGAGGTTCGAGGACCTTAAAAAATGGTCCAAATGGCGAGGGCGGCACCCAGCTGCCACCAACCTCAACAGGCGCTTCGATCGCCGGGCATCATCCTAACGGTCGTCTGACATCACCCGGAAGACCTCACCTCAGTTCATTGTCGACTCGTTATTGCTCTCTCCACATAACCTCGTTATCGTATAAGTAATTGCTATCATAAGGTTGAGTTCATGCAACTGTCATATGAACTCAATAGAATTGTGAGCGGAACATATCACTAACGTGGAGGAGCAAACTCACTTAGGCTATGGTCCGGGTCTATGGCTATGGATCCCGCCGCTTGTGCTTCTACTTTGGGGGCGAACATAGCAACCCCAAACGGGCTCCGCCACCTAGTCATGTTCCGGTAATAAAACATTCATGGTATCGTCACACGACGATACATCTCATCAGTGACGTTCACTTATTCATATTATCTTCACAAGACGGTACATCACAATCACAGACATATGTTCATATAACGAAATGTCGCAGTCGCATATATATATTATATATATATATAATATGTATATATGTATATATATATATGTATATAAGAGCGCATGTGGCGCAGTGGTTAGACGTGCTCGGCGTCGCACACGAGGTCAATGATTCGATCTCGCGCTCGTGGCTCACCAAGCCATCCATCCCTCCGTGGTCGGTAAATTGGTACCAGACAGGTCTCAGACTGGTCTGGGAGGATAAGCAGCACTGACTCGCTTCAGCGGGAGGCCACCGCGAGTCATTGTAAAGGCCAGATATGCATTCATTCACCTCAAACGAAGTTAAAAATTGTAGTCGAATGCATGGCGCATCCCTCAGGGATTGACCGAAACCGAGAGCTTTATCCTTTATTATATATATATATATCATATACTTATATATTGTTATGATATTATTACAGTAATGTGTGTATATTATAGGTTGCCTGGTCCTACCACATTGTTGGGTTCTACTGCATTGTTTGGTTCTACAAGAAAGTTTGGTTTTACCACATTGTTTGGTACAACAACATTGTTTGGTTTCAATAGATTATTTCGGTATAACCCATATAAAGGATTTGAACTTTGTGCTCTTGTCAGTTACAAAAGACAAGTTGGCAGGTGACACGGTCACACAGGCTAAAGGTCAGGCCGTAGCAACTTGGAAGTGCAACGAGCCACTTCGAAGGGCAAAAATCGCCGCAACCCAGATGTTCGACGCGTGAAGCATGAAGGTCAGTGCGCCGCTAAGGACAATTCAACAATATTCAGATATCGATCGGGTCACTGCCTGAGACAAATCCAGGGACCACACAGCAAGAACCACTTAACTTTCACCACAAACTCTTTAGGAAATTAATAAGAGTAATTCTGACTTCTGTCGCTTCATTCAGCATCCCAAATGTGATTTCGCAGGTGTCCCTAGACATGTAATGTTGAAGAGATTGGAAAGTGATGTGATTAGCAAATTGTCTACAGTAACCAAAGGAATCAATTAGAGGTCCTACAAAGAAAAGTAGCCTCAGTTCTGCAGGGATGTGCAGTTAATACTCTTTGAGTGGATGAAAAAATTACCTCGATCACGTCATCCTCTTCCATTTCGAGTGTCTTCAGTGTGTCGTGGTCATTTATTCGAACACCGTCGAATAGGAAACTATAAACAATGAAACACTAACTTTATTTGATGTCGAAGAGACCTATGGTTTAAATTGTGATATAGAAAACCACGAGCTACCGTAAAGTCGATGCATCTACGCCAATGCCATCGGCGTAGGTAATTCCAACCACGTGGGTTCAGTCACGAGCGCGACTTCAGCGTCCAGTCTTAAACCGTAACATTTTTCATATGCTTAACTACGTCACTAGGTTAAATGATCACCTGGCGATTGCCGACAATTCAACGCTTAACGTCATTCGAAATGATTTGACTTAGCCGTATTATTATATCACATCCTGTCTAAACAACCGCACATTTTATTTGCACGGTGCATTGAACGACCTCTATTCGAAAACGGTCGCAACTAATACTTCAAGGCATTATTGAGTTCCTATTTTTCCTGATAAATCTCACAATCTCATACATCTGAAAGCTACATTATCTGTTCTTTGTTGCTGCAATGCGGCAGTAACAACTAATTTGCATCATACATTTGACGTACTTACGGGCAGGGTACTCCTTATTTTCTTCTGCTACTACACGATGATCACTATTTTTGTCCGAACAAGAGGATTGAGACCACTAACTGTGGCTCACTGACCACCACACCATAACGAAGAACCTCTACTTGGGGAAAGATCAGCAGCTACGGTCGATTTCTCTTCAGAAATCGACACCATGGCCTAACCATCAACTCCCATTACTCGAGAAGAAATGCTTTCGAAATACACACTCAATTACAAGATACGTTAGCAAAATTCAAAGAAAATAAATTACAGGATGGCAAATCAATCCAGCTTGCGTGCAAGAAGACTCAGAACATCTCGAAGAAGCATTAAGCGTTTTCGAAAACACAGTAACTAAAGTAGAGGAAGAAATACATGGATTGGCTAACGAACTCGATCCAACTCCAAATCTACTAAACGTTTCAAAAGAATCCAAGGAAGCGCTAGAACATCCGGAACGAACCGTGACCGACGCTTTCCAGTATGTCAATGTTGTAGAAGCTCGAACAGAAGGCTTCAAAACACTCATGGAGCGCTTCCTACTTGTTTCCTCCTTCACCACCCCTCCCACACAAGTAGTGTTGCGTGAACATAAAACGCAATGGAGGATAACGTCTAACGGCTCGGTGGAAATCACTGAAACCACCTGCCCAGCAGCGCCGTTTTGTGAAAAGACAAACTGAATTTTTTGTTCAGCTATAATATTCAATTTGGAGTGTTGGCCGATAGAATCCATACTATCTACTACCACGATGCTCAGCCTGGTCATTACTATCTGTTGTCTGTTCTGTTCGTACCAGTTAAGCAGAGTAAGCCCATTTTACGCCAAATATTCTTCGTTCTGGCGGCTCATAGGATCATATCACAATAACTTGGCGAAAAATACAACACGTTCAGCAGGATACCACCAACGACCGAGGGAGATATCAACACTTCCTTTAGCAATCTTGATTACAACATGATACTAGCCGGAGCGTGTCAACATGCAGACCTCTTTTCACACTCGACCACCTTCTGCAGCAACGTGAATTATGCAGAAATTTGCAAATTGAAAATCTTTGATAGAATGGAGATCAGTCCATCCAAAATGGGAGAGTTTTTTACGTTACTCAGGCTTCAAACAACACTGCATAACAGCAAACTAAAATGGAACTCACCTATCTTTACTACTAAACCAGTCACTGAGCTATTCACTCGGGACACGAACTATCCAGTGGCGGATAGCAAACGATATCCATATACAGGATCATGCAAAGGAGTCAGTTTAGCACGAATAGACTCCTTCAGTTTATTACCAGCGTTAGAGATCGGAAACAACAAACAGGCGTAACAACCTGTATAAAATCTTGTGGAGGACCTGGCTGCGACTGCTCTTATTGGAGTGCAGACTACCTGTTCTACTGCATTTGTATAATTTTACATCTGAACAAGCCTATAAAGTTCTCCACAGCAATCGCTGGAGAGAAATGGCCAATGTTAATCACACCCTCCAGTACAATAGAAAGAAAAACCGAAACTCCATACGATGCACGTGCAACTGGATATATCACTCACTTGAAACTCTTTCACCTTTGCGCTCGTTTCCATTACGGCGCCACCTATTCCACTGCTGAGCGTGACCGTTTATCTCGAATGGAAACCAAACAGCGATATGCTATGCACGAACGTTGTCACCACCCCAGTGTGACAGTCGAACTGTAGTCATAAATCTAAAGTGCACAGTCGGAGAAGGCTATCCCTGCTATTGAGCTGAATGCCAGGCACTACTGCAAGTGCAGAAAAACAAACCACTGCTCATTCTTCGATGATATGAGATACAAATTATCAACCATCCTACGATTCACTGATCTTTTTATAAAGCCAGATATGGACGAGTGCAAGTAACAGTAACGACTATGACGGCTGCTGAAATCATGTTCACTATTCAAGACCATCTAAAGACAAATGTTGTAGTCGACAGCACCACATGTCATATCGATAAAGCTCATATACAAGGATGTTATAAATGTACAAAGGGCATTGTAGCGCACAAAACCTACGTATCTGTGAAACCCACTTGAGCTTAATAATGGGTATATCGGCAACGATCCTAGTACCTTGCGACCAAGTCGGCAAACATTCAGAACTTCATCGCAGCTTCAATCATGCTCTCATCCAATAAAAATGCGCAACAGCGTGGCGATTCACAACCACTAATTCTAAACTAGGAGGGACCTAGACATTTACAGAAACAGTAAATGCAGTGTTCATTAAGTGGCTATGGAGAAGCCAAAACTGAAGAAGATATACAATGTTGAGACATCAGGCATATCGCTAGCATTCTATTATAGCGGTATAAAACGGCAATCATTGCATTGATAGCCTTACACCTGACGATGGCGCTCACTCATGGATGCATCTCAACCTTTGAAACATGAATTTTTGTTCACTATCTTTAGATTATTTCTAGCCAGACTCATGGTTAGCCGCTCTCACTGCTTTAACATGCACTCAATTTCTGTCGAAAACAAATCGCTCACGGAGAAGGATTTAAACCCCTTTGAGGAGCTCAATAAAAACAATATTCTGTACGACAAACACGAGAAATAAAAATGACTGCGCCGGAGACACGAGAAATAGAATTTTAGTGTCTATCAACACTTTCAATCAACTGATTTGAGAGTTTGCTCAAAATTGTACATCCTGACAGTATATTTTGAGCCATTCATGAGTTCCGTTATGGCACTTATAAAGTGCTAGACACGCACTTTAGTCCTTCAGTCTTATCAGTAGCATGGCGACTTTTCGATTGAGTAAGATCGTCGGAGATATAACTTTTATATAGAGGAATCGACGCCAAACTATTTGCACCCCTGGACGGTGAGAGGATCACCGTAATTTGTTTTCAGACAGACTGATTTTATTGAAAACCCTTAAAGACCCAAACACTTAACCAGCACTTTATGAGTATCATAACACACATGATGAGAAGTTCAAATTTTGCTGCTCAGCAAGTAGTAACTTTGACCCAGGTCTCAAAAAACTCGATTCAAATGTCGATAAATATACATATTTGTATACTGGCGTGACAGCCGCAGGCCAAGCAAACGACGATAGGCAATCAGTCGCTCCGAAGGAAATCCACGGTAGTCCTTTCCAACGTTCGCTGAGCATGATAAGTTAGTCGTGAATTCGTCCAAATAGGGGGATTATCCCTGAAGAGATGATTGAACAGAAAGGCATCGTGTTACTGATGAAGATGAAAGGACGAGACCCGTGTTTAGCTTTTTAGAAATGCCTTGATAAAAACCATGGATGGCTCGAAATATTTTGGCAGGGTATGTTAATTTAAGCGAGGTCTCAAAACGGTCTACTGAAAGTGATGAATACGCAGTAGTTTCTTTGTTAAATGAACTGAAACTTGGATCATAGGAATAACGGCGCTAACCTTCTTTGCGGTTTTCGTTCCTTTCTTTTTCCTTGACATTTGTCTGCTTGCTATTCTTTCGTGCCGCTATTGCAAGCAATGGCACATGTACTAGCGATGGTACATGTGCGTCCAAAATAGCGGTCGATGCATCATTGTGTGTTGGGATGCCCTAAAATGCTAAAGAAAATCAGGCTCAATAAACTCTCACGATTTTTCTGAATAAAAGCGCTTCAGTTTCTTTGTGCACAGGTATTTCCCCAATGTATGCTCTCATTGGGCTAAATCGAGTGTGTTGAATGTTGCTATATTTTCGCTTTTACCATTTCTGTATTGTGATTCGAGCTTTACTAAGCCTCTGGATAAGTATCCAAGGTTAAGAAGCGAAGATAACTGCAATTGATAAGGGCTGACGAGCAATACGCATCGAGCCAACATACATTGGCTGGTCACCAGAGAGAGAGTGACTGTATACGTCAAATATACATCCAATTACCTATAGGATACTTTAGAAAGTCAAATGCTTGCCTCATTTCCAAGAAATTGTTTTGAAAATTTACAGTTCTTTTTTTACCTGTCCGCGCTGGAACGGCTCGGACGTCCGAATTGTGTTCGCTCGGCATCCAAGTCGATATCGAACGAGCGCAGTCTTCACATGTCTGTCAACATTGAACGTTTGCTGGTAGCAAAATAAATGTGTAGACAAGCACAATTGTTCATAATCACAAAGAAGATAACCACTAGAGAAAAACGTGAAATGCATGCTCAGTAAAGGATTCGTAGTCACATATTTGATGCTTCAGTGCAGAGTTGTTTTTATTTAACTGAATGCAGAGTGTTTTTAGGTTTGACAATTTATGGACAAAATAAGTGCACAG
This sequence comes from Parelaphostrongylus tenuis, assembly GCA_019055375.1. NCBI lineage: Eukaryota > Metazoa > Nematoda > Chromadorea > Rhabditida > Metastrongylidae > Parelaphostrongylus > Parelaphostrongylus tenuis. The sequence goes on from JAHQIW010003460.1 coordinate 37,404, forward strand.
AACATAGAAAAAAAAGCAGAAGACGGAGAAAGTTTACTGGTAATGAGTGTTGTGTAAGTTTTTCATTTAACTGCATAGTTGCACTAAGGTTCTTTCTTGAGGATATACCGATCTACTACCTCAAGCACTAGCATACTGAAAATTTTCGGTAATCTCTCAGTGAGAATGAGCTCTATAAACGACCAACTGCAGCATCAGTGGCCACCTCTTCGTCAAATGGAAATCACTTGTCCTTATGAATCTTGTTAGACAAGCTTGCTGAGGAAGAGATTTTGTTTATCAAAGTCGCTGCCAACATGTAGATGTTATGCTCGTAAACAAACTTAAGCGTAACGTTTGATGAACGGTAAGCGATGCGATCGGGCATGAACATAGCTTCGACGTTTTCAAAATGAAGAGCATGCCAATTGATTGATGAAGATGAGTGTGAAAATCGTATGTAAGCATCGTCATCACAGCTCGCATGCGAGCTCATCATGCTTGTTTATTGCTGTGACGTGAAGCTCGCGTGCGTGCGTGGCTACTCAAGTGCCATTCAATGGCTCTTTGAAAGACCAGTTTTCCTCACCATTCGCAAGCTCCTATTCTTGTTTGGAGGATGTATTATCACGTTATGAAGACGACAGGAAAATCGGTTTTAAAGCAAATGGAATGATAGAATGTGAAACAGTTTACGCTATTCTGGACAATTCGCCGAGCAGATCATTGATGGCGAGTCAATGTAATTAAATTGACCTTCATAGTTTTTTTCGATCTAAAAATCTTCACTGCTCTGAGTATGACGAAGAAAATCACACCGAAATGAGCAAGAAAAGAATAATTCCAAAATACTAATTTGTCCTGTTTTTGATTACTGAATAAGCACTGATATCGGTACACATAACAACCGAGATTTAAGATGCTTCAGTAAAGAGCCATCACGCCGAAGCCCATAGCGTCGCCAGTGTATTAATTTGTCATGCTTTTCTAACGACTATCTGACTACGACTAAAGTGTATTGAAAATGTCGTACCCAGCCACAAGAAGAGCATTGCTACTTCTCTAACCTAATAAGGAAGCAGCAGCAAGTTTTGTTCCACAGAATTTTCTTATCGTCGAACATTCTCGACTCGTAATCCATGTAGTCCTTTCTTAAGAATATTCCTTAATAGGTTGAGGAAAAACTTTTATAACATCCTCTGAAAAATGAAAGTTCCTGCATAATTTCAGCTGAAAGCAACAATAACTACTTCAAACTAAAGACCATCAATATCCACGATGATCTGCCAACGATCGTGAGCTTCGGAATCTGCTCGAATGCGGCCATTCCTCGGGCTTTGAATCAAAGAACTTCTGACATGTCTCTTAAACTTGATCAATTGTCTCAAATCGGTGTCCACGCAGAAAACGTTCCATCGAGCGGAAAAGACCATAATCGGATGGGATAGCTTCTGGACTGCAGGCTAGGTGAGGCAAAACTTCGACTCCTCCAATTCATCAATCTTTTCCTTAGCCTGCTTTGCGGTGTGAGGTTTGGCATTGTCTTGCTGAAACAGCGCGCGCTTTCGACGAGTCATAATTGGTCTTGGAGACTAAGATCACCACTTTCAAATAGTTTGTACCAGTTTGCAGCAGTCACATAACCCACAGCTCCTTCATCTCCGGCACCACAGATCTCCTTCGCAGCACCTCTTGTTGAAAGATGTCTCTTCCACCAATAGCGTATCAAAACTCGACGATCAACTCTGTAAATCGCCATTATTTGATATCCAAAGTTTGGACTAAAATTAAATGCACTATACTTAGCGTTGACGTGGAAGTTTCTCACGGAAGTATTTCTGAGATATTCCCAAGAATTCACAATAGTCGGTCCTGTGTATAACAAACACAAGATTTCAATTTTTCGCGGATGTTAAATAACTTTTCCTCAACTGAGTATTTACTTCATACATCATAACCCATAGCTGTACTGACGCTTCATTCTTACGGAAGCGAAAGAATACCTAATAAATCAGAATAATTAGCTAATGCTGTGTTTCTTTTAGAGATGTTCATTGACAAAAGAAAACACTTAGGGTGACACGCTTATACACCAAGGCGTAATCATTGCAGGCCACAGACAACCGCTGACTTGCTCCCGATTTTGCGAAACATCGAAGAAAAATGGAATAAAAAGATTTTTAGGCGATAACAGCATCAGTTATAAGCCTAAGATGTGTAAAATGTGAATGAATTTTCTCCAGTTACACGAACATGATGAACACACACCGATGAATAGACAGAACAATTACAGTTTCCATGAAGACAAAAGAGAATATTATCGGCAGTCATTACTCGGATCTCTCCAACACTCGTGTCTCCTACCACCATAAAGAGGGGATTTGCGTTCCTTCCTCTCAGAAACCGTCACATTATTTTATCGTCGATTCATCGGACACTTGAGTCGCACAGGATAAAACTATACACCTGATGATACCGCTAAATCTCATGAATATACGGGTTCGACTTTTCACGCATTATGTACCAGAATTCAAGTTTAGTATCAGGCAAAGAACCTGCAAGACCATGTTGATGTTCAAAAGGTGAACTCCACGGCATCAGCAATAATGGCATTATTTGTCTGTGTCTGACATTTGTAAACTGTTCACTCGATTCGTCCTATGCAGAAGTGGGAGAACACTTGGCAAAGTAGTCACGTGATCAAGGAGGTTTCTTAAAAGTAATCAGCCTTCATGAATAACGTTCACGTTGAGACAGGACCATTGAAGTGTCATGGTAGTACAAGACATTGCTCTATCTGAACTTCATAGACCCAAGGCAGGTAGGTCATCAACTCAGCTGAAAAAAAGGAGTCATAGGAGCTTTACAGAGTTCGGGCTTTCCCTCCCAGTATATGAAAAATTTTGATCTATACAAGGATTCACACTCAAATTATTATCATTCTACAACGATACTGCTAACGACTCAAGAGGATAGGTTTGACAGAACTGTACCACGTCATCAAATTCATCTACTGTCACCATCGAAAACGTCATGTGAGCAGAGTAATGAGATATCATGAGGAGGAAAACCAATGGCCGTTACTTTCACTATGTTTGATTTGCCGATGGCATCGTTATTATAATTTCAAGCATCAGCCATAAGAAAAGATTGTTAGCTGTGGCTGACAATGCTTGTAGAGCAAATGGTTTTTGACTAAATCTCATAAGAATGATTTTTCTAGTGATCGGATTGATATATTATTCACTATTGACGCTCAAAAGAGTGAATAGGGCTTCAGTTACGTGTGCCTATGTCATCAGTTGAATATATTCAACGACTTGGTTTCACCATTGAGAAGGAGGAATTGAGTGATCGCAAGCCTTCAAAAGCGTTAAGAATAAGGTGAAGAAAGCGAGGAGGGCCAGTTCTACCTGCACTATTCTGTGTCAGTCCGATTTTCCTGCTTTTATAATAGGTTGTCCCCTAATTCCTTTCAATAATGTTTTACCTAGATTTTCTTTTCTGTTTCGAATTCAGTCACTGCCAATAGGCTCTGGTGTGTTGGAGAATGCTTTCAAACACTCGGAAGCTGCAGTATCACTATCGCTCGCCATCTGAATGAAATCAACTACGACAAAGTGGTTTGATGACACGCCTACTCAGCGAAAGTCTAAGCTCCATACCCGGCGGATTATGCTCTCGTTTTTCTGATATTGGTAGGGCATGATGTTTGAGGAATCGCATAACAAGCAGACAATCAATGCCGACGTCTACGGGAAGAAACTCCGGAACTTAGCAGCAGCAGAGCCAGAAAAGCGCCCGAAGCGACTCATCGTAGCTCTTTTCCAGAATATCGTTCAACCTCACATTTCAAACCACTCGCTACGTTTTGGAGAAGCTTCTCCACAGTACCACTAAACCTGAGTACCACATCCACAGTATAGCTCTGATACTGTTCCATTAGATTGTCGCCTCTTTCAAGTCCTGAATACCTGCGAGAGAAAAAAAATTCAACGGTTTCTTTCTGTTAGGTGGAGACAAAAGAACGAACGACCCCTTATCATTGAGAAGAACTTTCCACTGAATTTTCAGCAATTATTCGAAAGGTTGAATCTTTGGCTACTGCACTACAGGTCCGTAATGTAGCGTACAGTGAACACGCAGCAGTTATCGATGACGATAGACGTTGTGAACGACACTTGCAAGCATTATAACATGCAACTGAAGATATGAAAAAGGGCAGCAATAGCTAATCAAAAAACTATTTGCAGAATATAATTGGCAGGCTAAAGGATGTACTTGCCTGTAATATGGCAACAAATGATGATTTGACTCCATTCGCTGGGCAAGAACTTTATAAGATTGTTGCTATCATGAGAGGCATAAAATGTAGCTAATGCGGTACGTGCTTCCTTTTCAAAAAGCCCTTTCACAAGGATGTTATAAAACGAAAAATCCTTGTATTTCAGACACGCCTACTTTCCGCAGGGCAGAACTGTTCTCTTGAAATTATAATAACCATTCAATTTCGCATGTTTTAGTGAATCCCACGATATGCTTATTTTCTGAAAAACACAGATTCAGTCTAATGTAGCAAGGAAAATAACACTGTTCCATGTACGCGATCGTTGTTTTTCATAAAGTGTGGGCTGGGCGTAAGATAGAGGGGGGGGGGGGGGTAAGGGAGTCCGGCCGTGGATTCCATACGGAGATCGATCAACTGCGACCGAGCGTTTCACATGTGAAGTGCAATTTCGTTCCTTAATTAGAGATTTCTTGTTCCGCTTCGGAAGGAACTCCAGAAGAAACGTGTGACTCTGATATTACAACATTTTCTTCACACGTTCATATGCTTTTCGTTCCTCCAGCGAAACAATAACTGAAGTGCTCGGCCGGTGCAAAACATATTTTTTTTGCTATAGCATTATGAAAAAAATCATTTGAAAGAAAGCATGTAACGCGGTAGCTAGAGATTTGAGCTTTCGAATAATTACAAACGTTTATATGAACAGTTATTCTGTAGCGAATGGGGCCCAATCTTTATCTGCTGCCATTTAACAGAATGTTTTGAACTGCACAACAACACGATGAACAGGCTTTGGTAACAATAACGTGAAAGAAGTTTTGAACGGTGCTCCGATCAGCACAAATGATTTGTCTTCTGAGAAAGACGAAGATGCCGAAGAATTGACTGTACTGCTATATTAATGAAGGCTCACTTGTTCCTGAAGAACAAGCTTCGCTATGAATACGTCAAACATTGCCTCTCAATCGACTGCTTTTGCGCCTCGCTATAAGCATTCAATATAGTTTGTGAAAATATTATAATTTTTTTTTCAGACTGATAGCTCGCTGTCTTACAAACGTTTTGGACCTATCGCCCGCTTCATCAGAGCCACACGCCCCACACTGAATCCTACTGTATAGCTTGAATGAAGAGTCGTTATGGCGGTGATACGTAATGTTGTGTGATCACCACTTTTACGAATCGATATATTACGCATGATAGGAAATATGTAGACATTCTTTCAAGTGATTGACTTTATATCTTGCCCATAAACATTCAGTGTAGCCTGTAAGAATGTTTAAAGTCGTTTCGAGGTTAGCACGTCGGTGGCTTGCGTACGTTTCGGCGATAACACCTGCTTTATCCGAACCACGTGCCTCACGCTTTGACGTACTGGTCCTCATTTGAGTTTCAAAAATTCCTACACACTCTCTTTTTGGAGAATGTTTTTTGGAGGTCAACATTTTCACTACCAGCCGTAACCCATCGACTTGAAAATGCTAATAACACAGTATCACATGCTATGACTATAACGTCCTCTCATTCCTGCTATAAACTAGGATTCAGTGCATGGAGTGTGGCTGTGATGGAACGGGTGATGCCGTCGAAACGTACTCAAGCCACTGACGTATCAACATCGAAAAGGCTTTGAACATTCTTGCAGACTATATTGAATGTTTATAGTAAGATCTTCAAACAGTCGGCTGGAAGCAAAGGATTGTTAGTTGGAGTAAAGCATATTACGTTGACCCCCGTAGGAGTGGTTGTGGGTTGGGAACTCAGTTGAGTCTCTAATTTAGTTCATTTTCAGCATCGTTGAGGTTGTACTTCACAGAATACCTTGTCATGGAAAAGAAATAGGCACTAAATAAGAGTTTAGGAGAGCAATAAAAGCTTCCAACTAGCCAATCACCAATACGGGGTGAACGCGCACCGCTGGATGCTGCGTCGGCGCTATTCGATAGCGGGAGCGCGTGCGTAGACGTGCAACGTGTACGGCTCAACAACGAGCGGCTCGCCTAGACCAGAGCCGCAATTTATTTTACAGTTTTAATCGATGATGATCGAAGTTGTGAACGACACTTACCTGAATATTAACATGCGACTCAAGTCATCATCACTAGGCGAAGAAAAGGCTGTGCTACCACGTGGCTACACTAAAAAGTTCGACTGTAGTGCGCAGTGTTAAACTTCAGTGTTGACTTTCATTTGCATAACTAAGAGAGTAGGGTAAGTGGCCACTAAGCGATATTGAACGCAGTCAAAGGGTGCAAATGGAAGAATGAATCCAAAGTTCTTTACCTGCGTCGAACGACAGCCGCTGAAGGAGAATGGCAGCCGACTGGATTTCTCGGATTGTCGAATGCGCACCACCGTCGCGACGGCGCCGATCGATATGGGCGGACCGCGCACCGCTGGATGCTGCGTCGGCGCCAATCGATTTCGGGCGCTGTGCGTACACGTGCAACGCGTGCGGCTCAACAACGACCGCCTCGCCTAGACCAGAGCCGCAATGCATTGTACAGTTCTAATCGATTATGATCGAAGTTGTGAACGACACTTACCTGAATAATAACACGCGACTTAAGTCATGATATAGGACAATTGTGGGTAATTGATAAACTACTTGCAGAGCACAAATGATAGGCTAAAGGCAATGTTGCGTTTTGGCCGTGTTGCCTGCCCGCCTCATCACAGCCACGCGTCCCACACTAAGCCAGCCCTACTTTATAGCTGGAATGGAAGGACGTTTTTGGTGATAGCACGTGTTATGGTTACCACCAGTTTTTTCAGCCGATTTCTCCTAGTTGACAGTGAATATGTGCATTTTACCTTCCAACCAACTGTTTTCCAACCTACTGTGAACATTCAATACATTTTATGGGTTGTTTAATGCTTTTCGAGATTGATACATCAGTGGCTTACGTACGTTTCGCCTGCATTGCCCGTTTCATCAGAACTATACGCACCTTTAAAGAGCCCTATTTGGCAGGGCTGACAGACGAGTCTTTGTCGATGGCATGTGATTGTGGTTATCACCTTTTTGAGTCATTTTATTCATTACCAACCGTAAACCATCGTCTGGAAGACTAAACTTCGTGCTATGACCAAAAAGACGTCTCCCCATCACAGCTATAAAGTAAGGTTGACTAGAGGGGCGTACTGGTTCGACCAGATGAACGATTTCGTCGAAGCATGCCTAAGCCACTGGCGTATCAACCTTGAACAGGCACATATGGTTCTTCACAAACTATACGCTGAGCATTTTTGTTGTAGTTCATCACAAGATAGTGGTGATTAAACCCTAAAGGGACCACATGAGCAAATATGATGCACGACTGTTGAAGTTTTATAAGACGTTAGATAGCACAAATGTCGAGAATTTCGATGAAGTAATTGGTTTTCACAAAAGGTTATCAAAGAACAGCTGTAAGAGCGAAAAAAAAATTATATTTCGCGCCTAAAATGTAGCTCCACACCCCCCCCCCACTTGAGAGGCATAGGCGGTTTATTAGTAATTTCAAGTGAAGTTTATACATCAGAGGTCTCTCATCATTACATAAAGGATAAATAATACGACGAGATAAATACGAGCAACCTTTCATAACGGTCTCGTGATATGAAAAGCGACTACTTCTCTTCAAATCATTCATTTTTCAGCGATAATCCCACATCTTTGTAAGAAAGTGAAACAAACTTTCAACACCTTATTGAAGACTCTGCTCAAAGGATATAATCTGATAAAGATATGAGATGTTCTGAGCAGGCAGGCCTAGTGCTATATAGGGACTTATTTCGTCTTGTTGAGACTCACCAGTAGCACCCAACCGCTCCGTTCAGATCGATCCTATGAGGCTTAATAATCCTCTATGAAGGATCGACGCGAGTAAAAAAAAACACTCCTAATCAGATCATTGGTATTACCTGATATTGTGCTGACCGGCAGCCGAGCTTGCGATTTCACAATGAATCATACCTCAGCTATTGACCTGCTCTTTTATAGACCTCAAAACGATATGATCTGATAAGGATATGACATGTTTTAAGCCGTCAGTAATAGTGCTATATAGGCGCCTATTTCGTCCTGTTAGAACTCATCAGTTGCGCCTCATTCGGTTTAGTCGATCCCCTGAGGCTTAATAATCCTCTATAAAAGAATCGACGCCGAGTAAAAAAAACACGTCATATCCTTATCAAATTATATATTTTTGAGCCGGTCTATGAAAGTGCGGCCTGATAGTGGAGCTATGGTTCATGTTGAAAGCAGTAAACCCGACTGCCAGTCACCGCAGCGTCAGGTAGTACCATCATCTGATTAGGTGGTTCTTCTACTCTTCGTCGATTTCTTTATAGAGGATTATTGTGCCTTAGGATATCGACTGAACCGAGGGAGGGTGCTTTTAATGAGTCCCGTAATACGATTGTGCGCCTAATCCATTAGACCTGACGGCGCAAAACATATCAAAACTTATTGTAGGTTTATATCGTCTTTTTTTCGAGAACGTGGCTTGAAAATACATCTTCTACATTTAAACAACTCTGATAGATGTTTCTGTGAAGTAATTGCAGTATTAAGCTGGAGTAAGTGTAGGAAGAACGCGAGTTCATCATTGAGGAAAATAGGGCAGTTCTCCTATCAGCACCCATATAAAAAACGTACTTTTTATTCCATTTGACATTTCGGCAATTATTCGATAGCCTGAATTTTAAGAATTCGAAACGAGTGTTTTGTTTTTGAAAAGGCTTTTATATTGCGCTGCAACAATAAAAAAAAAATTTTATTCCACACTCAGGCACTTTTCGGTGACTAAAGCTTTTCCTCATAGAATCCAAAAGTTGTTAGAATAGCACAAATTTCGACATGTCCAATAGTGTTCTTGGTTTTCCAAGAAAACGTTTTCATTGCACTGTTAGACTGAAAGAAAGATTCCATTTCACATGCGGCGCGCAAACCTTGCACAGGTATGTGAATGGATTGTAACATTGACATTAAGCCATTTTCTTTCAATAACCTGTCGTTAGCTTTAATTTCGAAAATGTCAGTGGTGTGCCTGCCTTTTGAAAAATGCTCTTAGCGAGCTGTTGTGGCAAGATTAAAATTGTGTTGCGCATTTGAGTACTTTTCGCTGGACACGGCTTTTTCTCATTCTTTCATACCCATTCGATATCGCAGTTCTTAGCGGTTTCAACATTATGCTTGGTTTTTGAGAAAGATTTATTAGTGTGTTGTTACAGTCAAAAGTATATTGCCTTTTGCAGTCGGAGCGCATCGCACGCCATGTGTAAATTCCGCCGCGCATTCGACGCCGCGCCGATTGCGAATCTTAATATTCTTTTAGCTATAAAAGCGCACTGGAACGTCTTTCTCCTTGAAAATCAGGAATGTGATTGAAATTAGTGCGCCTGTGGCGCAGTCGTTAGAGGCTCTCCGTCGCAGAGGAGGTCGATGGATCAATCTTGCGCTCTTGGCTCACCAAGCCATTCATCCCTGAGAGATCTGTAAATTAGTGCAAGACTTGTTTAGGAGGATAAGCATACTGACTCGATACAGCGATAGGCCATCGCGAGTCATTGTGAGGACCAAACACGCATTCAATCACCTCAAATGGAGTTCAAAATGCATGGTGCATCCGTCAGATTGATGAACGTCGAGAGCTCTATCCTTTTCAAGCTTTATCGATGAAATGGTTTGAATTAGTGCTATCGAATGGTGAGTGAATATTATGAAAGAAAGTCTCTGTCCAACGAAAAATATTTGAGCGTAAAATTATTTTTGCTTTCACAGTATAATGCAAAACTTATTTGAAAAATAAAATGCACCTTTGAAATTTTCGGTATTTAAACTGTCGAATAAATCCTAAAACGTCAAAGAGGATTTTAGAAAGTCCGTTTTCTTGACTATGTGTGCGGATAGGGAAATGTACCGCGAATGATTCTTTGGCGACACATATTTTTGGCCTGTAGTCTGCGATGCCAATGTTTAAAGCTTTTTAGCCGAACACGGTTGTCCCTCCACGCTCAGGACCCCTCCACTATCTATAAGTTTTCAGCGTTTTTTCACGGACGTTAACTCTAAATAATTGGAACTGACTGGTATAAACTTAGTTATGGTGAAAGTTATCAGACTGATATCGCATGCAGGATGTATCATCTAATGACTTTTAATGAATATTCATTGGGGTCTGATAAGTGCTTTATAAAGCGGAGACTTATAAGGATAGCTAAGATAGTTTATACGTTATCACTAAGCATTAGTTTTCCAAGTTGTGGTCGATTATGCCGATAGAATTGGGAAAAGTGGCTTCAACAATCTGATAACTTTTTAATCTGAAAGACTACAAACAGGGGATACAATGTCGCTCGATATGTTATCGTTGTGTTTGCTATGAATCGGTCATTGCTCAATGCTTTCACCTCGTAGATTATCACCATCGTGATAAGCAGACACCAACGCATAAATGAGATTTGTTAAATACGACACTGACTGTCACTTCGACGATTTTATCTTCTTCATAAGGCAGGATAGTGCCTTTTCCCGACATATAAACTATTTTTATTGTTTACCCTTGAGAATTTCTTGCATCGATTTGGGAGCTTCTGTTCTGACTCCATATATGCCTTTAGGACAGAAGTATTAAGCTCATTTTCAGCCTCAGGAGCTCGATAACGATTAGGCTGTGGGATGGAGTGTCAATTTGTTCTCCCTGTGACCTCAATGACTTTCGTTACACAAAATGGCATTTAACCAAGACAAGAGAAAAACGAAGAGTCGTAGAGCACTTAACACCTAAATACAATAGCTACATAGTGCTATATGTAATCGATTACTGTACTTTTATGTCTTTCTTGGTTTTCGTGTCTGTGCAATGTTTTTTATGGGCAAATTTTTGAATTCGGCGGCCTTTGTGCACCAATAGAGATACAACATTATGTATTGAAATAGTAGTTGCTAATAATGAGCGCTTTACCGAACCAAGCTCTCCATTGTTCAAATTATCCACCCCCAGCGTGTGAAAATGAAAGCATCACCTCTTAGTAATTGAAAGATTCATCCAATCTAGTTCGGACAATAATCTTTAGAAGGGTGCGAACATCTTCTCTACGTAATTTAAGAGAAGCCAGTTATATAATCACAATAACATTTGAGCGTTTCCAACTTCATACGATCATGTTTCAATTGCCTTAAAGACGAATTTCATCAAGAAAAGATGAAATGCATGTACCCGCAATAATTTTTATAAACCCTTCCGGGACGGAATCTCTTCATTTGGAAACACTATTTTCTGGGAGCTTTATCGCCGAGAAAACCTTTTCTCTTGGAGTTTAAACAATCATTTGAAAGCTTAAATTTTGGTAATTTTAATGAAGTGTTTGATTCACGAAAATCTTTCCATATTGCCATGTAGCAGGTAAAATAATATGTTTCATACTCAGTTTGATTTGTTTATTACGATTTGGTCTGTGAGTGGCTGTTTGCCGATGTTATTCAACGACAGAAGCCTGAAAATTTCATTGCTATAAATGGTTTTAATGTAAGTTCACACAGAGCGCTGTTGGAGTAAGAAGAATATGACATCTTCACTTGAGATGTTGGCCCGTCGCTTTAACAACATGGTGCGTTTATGTGGCAATGTGAAACACAACATTTTGCGTCCAAAGAACGGTAGGTCAAAGCCTCTTTTACAATTTTAACATGCATAACTTAGATACTTTCCCGAAATGGAGAAATAAATTCCTTAACAAATGGCAAAAATAGAGTATCTCTCGAATGACGCATCCTTTCGAGACGGTTGTTGAAATCGCTGCGCTCAGACATCTAACGGTAATAGACATGATCATGAGTTTTTGCTATATAGAGTGCATATTGGCAATTCGATTAGATTCGTCAACTTCCTCACAAAAGGAGGCTGGTTTTCGAAACACTATACAGCAATCCTCCACGATTTCGAAAACTTCGCAAGCTCTCAAGCTATACAGCAAATAAGAAAAGTTATCGATGGTAGTGGAAAAGCGAGCATTGGTCGTTGTGCATGAATAGTGAAGGTGCATAAAACAGAACAGAAAGTTAGTAGAAAGTAAAGGAAAGTCAGTCCAACATTTTTGAGGAAGCATTTCTTCACTAAATCTTTTCATCATTATTTGAGCCAACATGTCATGTGGCCTGGTAAGGGCTCTTGCACAGCGCGATACACGGGTTTCGTCCTTACAGACTCGTCAGTCGGGCAGAACCCGTCGTCTAGGCTAGTGAGAGGATTGGCTAATAAAAAGGATGAAAGACTACGAGTTTCGCTCCACTGACAAGTCTGTGAGGATGAAACACGTGTATCGGGCTGTACAAGAGCCCTTACCAGACCACATGGCATGTTGGCTCAAATAATAATGAAGAGATCTATGGAAATTTGAGTGTGGTTTTGAGAAAATACTCGGAATAAAGGCATTTCTTCATTCATGTGTTATCATTGCTATGATTAAGACTATTGCTCCTATGCTTATGATTGTCTTACCACAACCACCGAACTTTTTATATAAACTTATTAGCTGAAAAAATAACAAAACTACTTTCATCTTTGCAGAGAATTTAATATTGTAAAAACGGATGATTTTTCATGCTACATATTTTTCCTGGTTCGTTTCTCTTAGATGGCGCCAAATATATATTTCACCTGTTCGGCTGGGCAAGAGTTTTTCATAGGAATGTCAGCAATCATTTGAAAGCTGAATTTTCTGGCTAAAGTATTACGCAGCCTTTTTTTCCAAGCACCCTTTTGTGACACTCTGAATCCCGAAATAATGTTATGTTCCACACCTGTCGCACCTTCAATTTTATCACGTTATAATTCGCTGGAAACACGAAGAGCATATGAACTTATAGCGAAAATTTCGCCGTAACTGTCGTTTCATAATCAATCGTTCTATCTGGAGTTTCCTTCAAAGCGGACAAAAAATTCCCAAGTGAATAAGAAGTTGCATTCAACATGTCTAACACTTCAGGCCATCAATCGATCGCCCCCGATTCACCAGCGTGCATATTCGCCGGTAGAGAAGCTCACCAAGCATGAAGTTCGTTCTTATTCTCCCTGGTGCACTGCAGTAAAACGATCTTCACCAGGTAATAAGCACAATGTTTAGTCATCAAACTTTCGCTGTAGAATGATTACTAATAGTCTCAGGAAAGGGCTCTGTGGGGCGAGGTGTGAAACACAAACCTTTTTTCATCCTACAGCGCTATTAAGAAAGCTTTTCATAAAGCAAACAGATTTTGAGTTCTCAAACTTCTGACATCGAAAAAGTATAGCAGTCTAAGGAAGGGGTTTTGCCCAGCGAAATGTAGTCGAGATAAGAAAAAAAGTGCGATCGTATGAAATGGTTTTATTCTGGATTTTACAGCGTTATAAAAGGCGGTGCTGATAAAGCAGCTACATGACGCTCTGATATATTGAATATGCTAGCGACGAGCAATCAAGTGTGTAACACTCTGTTTTTGGTGATATTTTCAGTGGACATAGAGTGTAAAACGTTCGTCGTCGCTAACTCTTAGTGTGGGGACTGGAGCTCCCACACTGGATTAGCACAAGACGAGGAAGGGTGACTGCCCGACTGACGAGATCGCAAGATCGAAACAAGTGTATCGGGCTCTATAAGTCAGCCCTCCTTGACAGGCCACTGACATGAGTGGCTCAAAAGTGAATGCTGGGCATCTACTAGCTCAATCAAAGAAAAACATTCACTTTGTCTTCGGTCTCGTTTTACGTATTACAAGTGAAACGTGCCTATTATTTTCATGTGCTATCTGTTCAACAGATAAACGTCAAATAAATATTACTGCGATTTGTTCGCCTTCCTAACACACCATTGTAATAAATCTATAGTAAGATAGCTTACGTACTTTCTATCATAAACCTCTAAAATCGACAGAAAGGTGAGTCACTGAGATAGTAGAAGGAGTCATTCTCATCATTAGATAAGATTCTTAGAATTCGGGACATTTGCGGCGTCATCTTCGCACAAATGAATTTCCTCTTCCAACAGTACTTGATACCTGTAACTGCTTTATGATCGCGAAGTGTATTTAGATTTTTTTCCTTCTTCAACTGTTTTTCTTTAGAACAACGACATTTGACAGAGGCAAAGGAAATGTTGCGTTTTTAAATAATTGAAATCTATTGAGGTTTCACCTATTACGTTCATGTAAAAAAGTAGATAATTATGACAAGTAACCATATCAATAATAGGAACAGCTAAATAACAACAATAGATGACAACAATAAATTAGTATTAAATGTAGATCAAATGGGGCGCATGTAGCGCAGTCACTGTGAATCCCTTGTACACACATGGTCTCTGGTCCGATTCCGTGTCAGAGTACCCAGTCCTCTATCCCTCCAAAGTCACCAATTAAAACATGAGTTATCTGGGAGAATAGCAGCACATACGTAATATATTAGTTACTACAAGACAATGTATAGGTATAATTTCAGTTTGTTCTAACGATCATAGTGAATTCAGAAAAATGTACCAAGCCTAAACGAAGTTGGTACGCCAGGGCCATACACCGGTGTTTCGGAGGTTTCGGCCTCCTCGTCAGTGACCCCCGCCCCACACATTAAGCCCTGCGTTGTAGCAGTGAGGGAGGCGCATGTGTAAGTGGTGATGGCATAGTGTACAATGACAGTGGTCCATCACCTTCAGTCGATGGATTTGGCTGGTAGACCAAAATTATTTGCATGTCGCTCATTGCACTGCTGCTAAGCTACAAATTGATATTTTCATGTTCACCAAGCCTTAAACGCTCTTCATGGCCGAGCTTTGACGTGGACATGTACTTGTTTTGACCTTCTGATGACATCATCATCACCTACAGCTCACATCTTTCGCTGCATAGTCGGCGGATGTCCTTCGGTGATGACGTCACTTGTCTTGTAATCTTGAATGTCGGTCGATGACGTCATCTGTTGTCGTTCTGATCATCGGCAAAACTTGCTGCGAAACTGTAAAACAGCCGCAGCTGCTTGTGAATCATCCATTTTTTCAAGTGAATCTTTTCTCTCGAAAGCTTTCAGCTGTCATTGCTCTGTTATGCTCTGGTACCGAAATTCGCTCATCATCTTGACAATGACCTATTTCGCTTGGCTTCCAAGTCGATTTGTCAGCTCGGTTCATCGTGACTCTGAAGAGACAAATGAAAAAGCGACCTCAAAAACGGCTGGAGAGGAGCTTTTTATAGGAGTCGTAGTCACCATTCGAAAGCCGAGACTTCAGGCTACAGCCCCACATCGCCAGTTTTCGAAAAA
>JAHQIW010003463.1:0-18932 GCA_019055375.1 Parelaphostrongylus tenuis
CTATTGAATATGGGTTCAAATGGTTATTCAGTGAGAACTTATAGATATTCGATGTTAAGAGTCTCGGTAGAACATCTTGTTGTGCTGTAAAATTGTTCTATGTTCTCTAGCTATCAGGTTGGCAACTAAGTTTTGTCACATTCTAAACTTTTTAGAAACAATTCATCATCAGCAAACAAACATTTTAACAGAGTGTGCATCTTTGAAATAAATAATGTTCTGCTAAATTCTTGTTAATTTTACAAAGCAAAGTACTCAGATGAGTGCTTTGTCACATCATCTACATTGACAAAGCGTTTTCCAGCCAAGGAATGTTGCAGCGACCTGAAGAGATGGTAGTCACTTGGAGCAACATCCGGCTATACGTTGGATTAATTGAACGTTTCGACCTTGATTCTTCAATCTTTTGCAGTGTAAGATGCGCAATATGTAAGCCGGCGTTGACCTGACTTCGCTTCGATGAAACTGTTGCAGCGGATGATTTTGACGTGTTAGTGTGACTTTCCCAAAATTTTTTGAACCATCTTTGTGTATATCGTAGGTCAGCCGCTTTGCGGTTAGCGTTATAGGTTTTATGCCGCTTTGATGGCAGAATAATCCAACTAAAAAGACCAAGAGACGTTCACGAATTTTAACGTTCGAAGTACTCATTTCAAAAAAAAAAGAAAACTCTTCGCAGTTACAGAAAATAAAGTGGCATATTTATTATACTTAGAATCTTGAGATCATGAGCTTTCGAATGACGTAAAACCCGACAAAGAAGAGCAAGAATTATCTTATTGTAAATTATTAAAAATAGCTAATAGAGCAAGGCAAAACTGATCTGACAACCCAATAGTTACCGCAAGTGAGAAAGTGAGGGTATGAATAATCTAGGGATTAAAGGATAAAGTATAAAGCTCTCGGCGCTGATCAATCCCTGAGGGATGCTTCATGCATTCGTTCTCAATTTTCAACTCCATTTGAGGTGAATGAATGCATATGTGGCCTTTAACAATCACTCGCGGTGATCTCCCGCTGTTCTGATTGAGTTATGCTTATCCTCTTAGAAAACCTGAGATCATCCTGGTACCAATTTGCCGACCCCGGAAGATGGATGGCCTGGTGAGCCATGACCGCAAGAATCAACCGTCAACCTTGTTTGCGATGCGGTTCACCTCGAACAAATGCGCCACACGCGATCTCATTCAGTACAGATTTAGTATACTACAGATAAAGCATCATTCGCGATATGCTGCGAATAATTCAATACCTGCGCTCACGATTATCATTCACATTCAAAAAAAAAGAGTATCAGTGTGGACAGAATCGTTTGTATCTTGGAGAGTTTTAATTCAAAAATTTGATGTTACATTATCGGTATCTACATCTCATCTAGTAGATGTCGTTGTGATTCAGCGGGAAGCAAAGTCTATCACATCTTTTGCGAAGGACACGAACGATTTATCTTTGGTACTATGATTCCATCATGCCCAGGTAGTAGTGGGTTAGCTCAGTAGTGAAAAGTAGACGAAGAAATCAGGTTTCGGCCTCGCATCTAGGTAGGGGATGGGAGAAGAATACTCGGTTAATAAAAAGTTGATAATCAGTCAGAATTCATTATTTGACCTCTACTTGCTGTGGTATGAAGTAACAATATACCCAATGTTACAAAGTGGTGTACAAAATTTTGGGGCAAATTCTACTCTATCTGGGAGCCCGTGCTAAACCGTTGCATTACCGTTATCCATTTTGGCACCATTCTTTCTACGCTCAAGGATAGAGTGAAACGTGGGTTTCAATCCCACTTGACGCAGAAGTTTTTGTACACTACTTCTCTTCATCAATGGGTATAATGAGAAGTTGATTGAAGCGTTGCTGTCAAACACGGAAGTTTACTTTTGTAAACTGGAGCTCTTGCTTTTAGGAAGGATGTGTTCTGCCTACATATTTGACCTACATTCAGAGCAAATGCTGAATGAGATCCGTATCCACCACTTGAAATGATCTATGACAATCGGCTTTTTCTCATCTCCGAATTGGATATCATATTTTATAATTTTTGAATCTTTATATGGATAAAGTGAGAAAACCTTGCTTACGAAGTCTGGAAGCAATATTTGATTAATTAATTTGGAACAGTTTATATAGTCTATTTCCACCTTCCCATGGGGCTACTTTAGAGTGAGAACGGCCGAATATAATACCAAAATGTTCACCATTCATGATTTGGCCTAAGCCATGTTTTCTGCCAAGACTAAATTCTCTGTTCCTAACGAGGTGAAACCTTCACATAGCCCATCTAGGAATTGGCGAACAGTGCTTTCTGAATTAATTTGTCTGCAATCAGGAATCTCGTTCAGGTTAATCGTACTCTTTTCGCGAGCGGTATAGAAAAGGAGAGTCAAATTGGTGCAAGAAGGATAAGGCTAAGTTATGGTCTTACCGATCACATTCTTCCTAACATACATAGTTTCTTCTATATTTTCTTCAGTTTATTTGAGCATGTAGAGCATCTTTTGTTAGCATAGCTAATGTATGCTAATGAATTACTGAATATTATATATTTGAAGATCATGTGGCTGAAAATGTTGATTCGTACTCTACATGCGACAGCCAACGATCTTAATGATGCTGCGAGATGGGCAGCCTATCGACAAGCAGTCAACGACTACTGCAGGAGTTTGAAAATGCTTTCCCCGTTGGAAGTGGTACTAAACTTAGATTTGTGTCAAAAGTCGAATATGGACCAATAAGGCCAGTTGTAGATCAGCAAACTATCAAGATAAGTCGGAACGACTTTATTTGCCGCAGCTCCTTGCCTATAGAAATCATGAGCAGAGTGCGGATGAGTCTAATCGATCGCATCCACATCGAGAACCAGTTGAATAGAGCAGTGTCAGGAGACTAGTAGCGAAGTTGAAGGGAACCGGTTTGGTCCTGCACAGATCTCGTTGTGAAAGACCGGGAGGTAGACCAACGGTGTAAACATGGTGACGATTTTGTGAAGTGGCGCAAGAGTCCTGAGAAATCGCTGAGATAAATGAATACCGAGACGGGAATGTCAAGAAGCAGCATCCGCCGGATTCTGTGAGCACATAGAGAACGTCTGTGAATAACATAACTATAAGTATCGGGAACCAAAATTTTCAGATTAGTTGTAAGTTTTAATTATACGAAAGATAGCAACATGAGTAAATAATTAGAAATGGACATGATATCCTTACAATTAAGATTTCCATGTCATGCCATTTACTTACTCATTGCGTGTAAGCCAGAGGTATGTCCTAGAAATCTCTCTGGGTAGGGGATTTTCCTTGTTCTACAAATCAAAGTTCAAAATTAGAGTTTGTATGTATAAGGGACAAATGATATATAGAAGCATCTTAAACAGTAAAGTGTTTTTACTCTCTGCAAAAGCGTACGATTAAATAACGGCAAAAGCGGAAAACGTGTGTCACTACAAATGGAAACGACCCTAGATGTTGCTTAACTCGTTCAGGACGGCAATGAAAATCTCTGCGCGCGGCCCTTATCGCAAGTTGAGGCGCGATTTCCGCCATTTCATTAGGATTTCCGGTATAACTCTGTTATGAAGGGACAAATGAAAAACCGATCATATTCGCAGAAGAGTAAATTTTCATAGGAGTACTAGTAACCATTCGAAAACTGGAATTTGAAGCTACAGACCCACGTTGCCGATTTCTCAAAATATCACTAGATAACGCTGTAGCATCCAAATCAAAAATTATGTTTCACATTCACATTTCACCTACATCTTTACCACGCGTATAATTCGCTGAAAGCTGAAAGCACATCAGTGTTTGAAGATTCTTTCGTAGCATCTTAAGTAATCGTTCCAACTTAGATTTCTTTCGAAACAGAGGAAAAATTCCCATTTGAATAACAAAATATCGATCGAGCCGTCTTGCCCCGCTTGTGCCACGTTCCCTACTGCTGGCCTAGCTTTATCGAATACTGTAAGCAACGTTACCAAATATGTAAAGGTCGATCTCATTCTCCCTCGAAAGTCGTGATTCCAGATAATAATCGCTTCGCTAGAATCAGAAGGCATTACGCTATCAGATGAATACTGATGGTCTAAAAAAAGGGCTCTGTTCAGCGAGGTTTAAAGCACAAATCAAAGGACCAGAGAAGATCAAAAAATCAATATTTGAAAAGCAAACATACTTCTGAGTTCTTTGAAGCTCGTGCTATAGCTTCAGTATTAGCACTCTAAGGAAGGAGTTTTGTCCAGCGAAATATAAGCGAGATAAGAAAAAAAATACGTGGTTTATGAAATATAATGTTTTTTGGATGTTACAGAGTCATAAAGCGATGTTTTGAGAAACCGACGACGTGAGGCTGTAGTTGCAAAACTCAGCTTTCGAATGGTTGCCAACACTGCGAAGAATTCCCTCTCCAGCGGATGAGATCGGTTTTTAATTTGTCACCTCATAGCTAAAAAAAACCGAATTTCCTTTCTTGTTTTCAAAAAATATTTCTGTTTCTCTTATTACTTTAACAATGACGTTTTGCTCTACAAACTGATTGCGGTGCTTGCTCATTATAAGGCGACAAATGTATGTTAGACCCCATCAACTGTACACGAACTTTTGAGGAGAAAGATGGTAATCATTCGGAAATCAAAGCTCTGGCTATTGCGGCATGGCATTTTCAAGAAGCTTTTTTGACGTTACTACAAAAGTAAAACCTTCGTGTTTCATTGCGCATTTCCTCGCAAGATATGACCCTTTCTTTGGGCTATTAGTAATCATTCGATAGCGTAGGGTTCAAGGATTGCCACGCTATGCTTCTTTTTTAAAAGAGCGTTTTTCTGCAGTGTGACAGGGAAAATAAGGTCGAGTTTGACCCACTCGGCTTGCTTGTTTACTGGCTAATCTACGGTCAGGGGTCTGGTGGTCGCAAATTCGATACAGCGGCCGGCCACGATCTATCGATGAGCACCTTCAGGAAGTGCGATCTTTGTCATTCGATTAGGTATTTTTCACCTCTTCGAAAGGAACTCCATATCAAACTCCTGACTCTGATACTAAACGATTTTTTACACGTTCACTTGCTTTTTATGTTTCCGAAAAGTAATAGTTGATTAGCGCAGCCAATGTGAAGCATAATTTTGTTTTGAATTTTACAACGTTATAAAAGGGTGTTTTGAAAAAAAACCGGCTACGTACCGGGCAACCCAGAGATTTAAGCTTTCGAATCATTACTAACACTCCCATGAAAAGCCCTTGTAAAGCGAAAGGGGTCGAATATTCCTTTGTCGCTTTACAAGAACATGATATCCTTTTGTAGCCTGCATAGCATTTATGAGTGTAATACAGAGTTAGATTACTGCGCAATCGTGCTGTTTTTATGAATAAATTAATTGCAATAAGATTCTTAAATGGTGTTACGGTATAAATCCATAAGTATTGAATGACTTTCATTATTTACAGTACTCAAATGTTATCATATCTAGTGAGAATTGAGAAGCAATGATTAGTTGGCCAAAAATGAAGAGGCATACTGAATGCGAGACGGGTTTATCAATAAGTCCCAATAATTTGAATAATAAGTGCGTTTTAGGAGTTCGGATCTATGTTGAATTATAGAAGAGTGTTCCTTCTATTTTTCTATGGACTCTTCTTCACAGATTGTCTACACTTACTATGAGCATTATTTGTCGTTACAACCTTTGCCAGTGTAAATGCCCTATTTTGCGTGGTCTACGTATTTTTATCGGTTGATTACCCTCAAGACCATCTCCCTTACCTCCCTCAAGTTTCAACCACTCAAGATAAATTGAATGTGACAGCGTGCAGGTGAATGTGGCCGTCCACCAGAGATCCACTCACACCTGGTCAGCCCTCAGCTTCTCATGGGCATCCTCCTTCGCGTTCACCTCTTGTTTGCGTAAACCTTGCTGAGTCTCACGAATTATTTACTGTTTATAAATGCGCAAAGGAGTTGAACGCTCTTGCGTCGCGGAAAGACTTTGCACAAAATACTGAAAGCACACGAAAGCTAGTAATTACTGCCTATTTTTGTGTGCTCGCTGTTGTCAGTCAACACGCATTTTCTTCGAAGGTGTGCGCTCAAAATTGGTCGACTGAGGACATTGCCAGTCAATTTGACTTACTGAGCTACAAACAAAGAGAACTCTCAAAACTTTGGTCAATATTATGCGGATGCGGTCTTGTGCCCAATCTCATCGGAATGTCACCAATGAAGAGATGGTTGGTAAATGCTCATAGAAGGTGTTGTCACTCAGAATATTATCCTAATTTATGGTGACGATGGGAGGTGCTCAAGAAAACATAAGCCTCAAGTGCAAAAAACCAGCCGACTTCTACTTATTCTGCAAGTCATGTATATGGGAGCTGATTGCAGAGCAGACGTATCTGTGACGATAATAAGAATGATAAGCGGAAAATAACACTCTCATTCTCACAAGATTACGACAAGAATATGCAATAAGAGTAGGAAACATGCTCATTTTCCATGTTGTTTTGAAACAGAAATTGCGAATTGTTAAGACTCATGCGAGCCCTTCAGTTTAAATTACTGTAGGAAATTTTCTTCAGTGGTTTCCCATTTTTGTGACGTCGAAATGCTTCTAACATCAAAACTTTACTATATAATTGCCGAGAAATATCGTCGTGAAGTTTAAACAATGAGCTGACCACACCGAAAGCATGACGTTATATTGTTTTCATAATCAGAGCATACAATGAAGGTTTTTTTCTTAAAATGAGCTCACTAGCTATATCAGCGTTTTTCTTAAGCTATCGATTGACTACAAAAATAGATGAAATAAGAAAAAAAGTGGCAGGAATGTACTTTTCTCAAGGGAACGTAGGGTTTATGACACGTGGTCCTTCATTCTACTTAAATTACTTCTAAACAATTTTCTTTTTGATAGTCCATCATTTTTGTGACGATAAAATACTTCTAACAGATATAGATTACTTATAATCACCAATTTGATTAGCTGTGACGTTGAAGCGGCAAAGTAACTACTTTAAGTGTGAAATGTGATCTTATTTTTGCTCTTACAGAGCTCTTCAAAGACCTTTCAAATAATAAAATACAACCAACCTCAGAATTGTTGAGCTTTAAGCTTCTGAATGACTAGTAAATTCAAAAGCTATCTATGTGCCCTAGCCGGGTAGACAAATCAAATTGAGTGTGAAACATAATTTCATTTTTGTTACTAAAACGGATTAAAAGAGCCTACTCAGAAAATAAGCATATCTTGAATTCGCAGAGAATTAAGCTTTTGAAAGTTTATCAAAACTTTGGAGGAAGTTTTGTTCAAAGAGGAAGGCCTCGAATTATGTGTGTACTAGCGCACGTACAAGCCATCCCGGATGGGTTAACAATATCAACAAAACGGGTTGAGTGGAGCTACAAATTTCAAACATCCTTTGGACTGTCACTTGCATCACCTGTCGTCCCGTTCTTTGAACTATGGTATGTATCATTTTCAAAGTTGTGTTCACATATCTTTTGCTGAATATTAGTGATTGCGAATTAGTAGAATACAACTACATGACTATAATACTAGTTTTCAAGTTCATGCGGGTATCTTTGGTGCGATTCCTTTATCCGGGAAGTATTTAAACCTTTTGGGAACAAAGCTTTTTTAGCTTTATCTTCGAAATCTTCTTGGCTATTTTTTTTTGGGGAAAAATCTCTATAGAACGCGCAGCAGAAAATTAGATCAATTTTCACACTCGACACGCATTTTCGCTCCTGCCAGGATTTATGGATGGGCTTTCAAGAGAGTCATGGTAGACACTGATAGCACAAATTTTGTTGACTGTAAAGCTATGTTCGGTTTTCCACGTTTATAGAGCGGAAAGAAGAATACGCTCCGCACTCTTAGGCTTAGTCATAACAGATATATTTGGTAACATGACATGTTAAAAGGTTTCCATCACAAAGGCAATGTACATTAAAAAATAACAAAAATTACGCCTTTCCAAGGCAGCTTGAAGTCGATGCGCTCAGCACGACTCGAGATCCGCGCGACAGTACACGCCTAAAGTGAAATCCAACGTTATTTTCGCAGCTACAGCTCAATAACAGAGCGTTTTCAGAAGCCAAGTACATTTCAGAAGCCGCACAAATTCAAGCTGCCGACTGACTCCTAGAAGTTTAAGAGAAAAAAAGATATAAAGGGCTAATCCTGGGAAGCTTGAATTTGGCACATAAAAACTGTTATGCTCCGTCTCTTCCTTCATAAACAAGAAAGATTAGAACAGCTCATCAGAATTATTCAATAGCTAATTCTTCACTCACTAGTGACAAATATGAGCGACAGCCCCACACCGCATAGGTACCCACCATCACAGCTCCCTCGCATATCGCCTGCTGATGATGAATGTGGTAAACGTAATGTTAATTCATTTCGAGCAGATGTTCCCAATTTATACGAACCAAAAAAAGTTTGCAAGCAATCTTGAGCTGTGGTCAAATTTCACACTTGTGAGAAACACTGTAGAGAACATGTAGAATAACTATTAATGAAAAAATGGCAAACATGTAACCCATGTTCATTGAGCACATGTGGCGCGGTGGTTAGAGGTGCACTGTTTCGCACACAGGTTCGATGGTTCGACCTCGGGCTTATAACTCTGAGCCATTCATACCTCCGGCGACAGTAGATTGGTTCCAGACTGGTGCCAGACTTGTCTGAGAGGATATGCAGCCCCGACTTGATACAGGGTTAGATTACCGCGATTCATTGTAAAAGCCAGGTATGCATTAAATCATTGCAGGCAAAATTAAAGATTGAAAAAGAATGCATGGCGCATCCTTCAAGGATTGTTCAACGCTGAAAATTTTAAGCTTCATCCTTTTGGACCCGTGAATTGCTCTCAACGTAGCTGAAGATTTACCGCTTTGTTTTATAACATTTGCTGCACAGGAAGTTCATTGGAAAGTGTATATTATTTGAGCTAATTTTGCTACGCTAGGCTTTGATGAGATGCTTCTGTGTCGAACTTTTTGGATTTGGATTATCGTTTATCTTTACAATAACGGTACAATACCAGCATTACAGAAATACATAGGAAGATTACAATGAGAGAGAGAGAGTTTACAACGGAAATAGTAGCCCGAATTACCTATAAAGCGGAAGCCTAGTTAAAACTTCCAACCACTTATATTCATTTCGTTATGGAGTGGATTAGAAGGCTAGAGCAAAATAAAGTTAAAGTTGGATAGAAATTTCAGACTAAGATTCGTAGAACATACATTCATTATCAATTCACGTGGAAATGTGAGTTTTCAAAACAAGCTCAGTGATGTGAGTAATTTAAAGACATAATGTTCGTTGTCGGCTGCAACGCCTTCCACGAGTTCTGCCTTCGTTCGTTGTCTGCTGCGACGTTTTCCACTAATCTTCCTGTTTTTTATTTGCCACTGTTTGGCAAGTCGTGCTCTTCTCCCAAGCAGTTTTCAGTGATTTTGCGCCCGCAAAACTGTTGATTTTGTAGAATCCAAGGAGTCGCCTGGAGAGCTGAGATGCATACAACCAGAGTGTAATAATAATTCTACCCACTTGATGTAGAGTGGATGTGCAAAAATTTTGCGTCAGGCGGGACTCGAACTCACATCTCCCTCTGTCCGGGAGTGTCAAGATAGCAATGGCTACCGCGCTATAATGTTGACCCACTGGGCTACCACAGTAGGAAGAAGATAGCGGGAAAACAATAGAACAAGATGCCGTAAAAAATAAACTGTTTACGAAATTAACAAGATTAATTCTGACTAATGTCGCTTCACTCAGCATCCCCAATGTGTTTTCGCAGGTGTCCCTAGACATGTAATGTTGAAGAGATTGGAAAGTGATGTGCTTAGCAAATTGATCACAGTAACCGAAAAAATCAAGTAGAGGTCCTACAAAGAAAAGTACCCTCAGTTCTGCAGGGATGTGTAGTTCATACTCTTTGAGTGGATGAAAAAATTACCTCGATCACGTCGTTCTCTTCCATTTCGAGGGTCTTCGCTGTTTCGTGATCGTTTATTCGCACACCGTCAAATAAGAAACTATAAACAATGAAACACTAACTCTGTTTGATGTCGGATAGACCTATGGTTTGAATTGTGATATAAAAAACCACGAGTTACCGTAGAGCCGATGCATCTACGCCAGTGCGATCGGCATAGGTATTTCCAACCACGTGGGTTCAGTCAGGAGCGCGACTTCAGCGCCCAGTCTTAAACCGTAACATTTTTTCATATGCATAGCTACGTCACTATGTTGAATGATCACTTGGCGATTGCCGGTTCAACGCTTAATGTCATTCGAAATGATTTGACTTAGCCGTATTATTATATCATATCCTGTCTAAACATCCGCAAATTTTACTTAGATGGTGCATTGAACGACCTATATTCGAGAAAGGGTCGCAGCTAATACTTCAAGGCATCAGCGAGTCTCTGTTTCTCCTGATAAATTTTACATTCTCATACATTTTTTACCTGTCCGTGCTGGAACGGCTCGGTCGTCCGAGTCGTGTTCGCTTGGCATCCAAGTCGATATCGAAGGAGCGCAGGCTTCACATATCTGTCATCATTGAATGTTTGCTGGTAGCAAAATAATGTGTAGACAAGCAAAACTGTTCATAATCACATAAGAAGATAACCACTAGTGAAAAACGTGAGGCATGCTAAGTGAAAAATTCGTGCTCATTATTTGACGCTCGAGTGCAGAGTTGTTTTTATTTAACTGAATGCAGAGTGTTTTTAGGTTTGACAATTTATGGACAAAAAAAGTGCACAGAACATAGAAAAAAAAACAGAAGACGAAGAAAGTTTACTGCTAATGAGTGTCGTGTAAGTTTTTCATTCAACTGCATAGTTGCACTAAGGTTCCTTCTCAAGGATATACCGATCTACTACTTCAAGCACTAGCATACTGAAAATTTTCGGTAATCTTTCAGTGAGAATGAACTCTATAAACGACCAACTGCAGCATTAGTGGCCACCTCATCGTCAAATGGAAATCACTTGCCTCATGAATCTTGTTAGATAAGCTTGCTGAGCAAGAGATTTTATTTATCAGGGTCGCAGCCAACGTGTAGATGATAAGCTCGTAAACAAACTTAAGCGTAACGTTTGACGAACGATAAGCGATGCGATCGGGTATGAACATAGCATCGACGTTTTCAAAATGAAGAGCATGCCAATTGATTGATGAAGATGAGTGTGAAAATCGTATATAGGCATCGTCATCACAGTTCGCTTGCGAGCTCATTTTCCTCACCATTAGCAAGCTTCTATTTTTGTTTGGAGGATATATCATCACGTTATAAAGAGGAGAAGAAAATCGACTTTATAGCGATTGGATTGATTAGAACGGTGAACAGATTTTACGCATATATTGGACAATTCGCTCTGCGCAGATTTCAATTGATGGGCGAGTAAATGTAATGAACTGACCTTCATAGTCCTTTTTCGATCTAAAAATCTTCACCGCTCTGAGCATGACGAAAAAAATCACACCAAAATGAACAAGAAAAAAATGATTCCATATTACTAATTTGTCACTTTTTTGATTACTGTATAAGCACTGATATCGGTACACATAACAACCGAGATTTAAGATGCTTTAATAAAGAGCCATCACGCCGAAGCATATCGTCGCCAATATAACAATTTGTCATGCTTTTGTTACGACTATCTGACTACGACTAAAGTGTATTGAAATTATCGTACCCAGCCACAAGAAGAACATTGCTACTTCTCTAACCTAATATGGAAGCAGCAGCAAGTTTTGTTCCACAGAATTTTCTTATCGTCGAACATGCTCGATTCATAATCCATGTAGTCCTTTCTTAAGAATATTCCTTAATAGGTTGAGGAAAAGCTTTTATAACATCCTTTGAAAAATTAAAGTTCTTGCGCAATTTCAGCTGGAAGCAACAATAATTACTTCAAAACAAAGACCATCGATATCCACGATCATCTGCCAACGATCGTGAGCTTCCGATTCTGCTCGAATGCGGCCATTCCTCGGTCTTTGAATCAAAGAACTTCTGACATGTCTCTTAAACTTGATCAATTGTCTCAAATCGGTGTTCACCCAGAAAACGTTCCATTGAGCGGAAAGGACCATTATCGGATGGGATAGCTTCTGGACTGCAGGCTAAGTGCGGCAAAACTTTGACTCCTCCAATTCATCAATCTTTTCCTTAGTCTGCTTTGCGGTGTGAGGTTTGGCACTGTCTTGCTGAAACAGCGCGCGTTTTCGACGAGTCATAATTGGTCTTGGAGACTAAGATCATCACTTTCAAATAGTTTGTACCAGTTTGCAACAGTCACATAACCCACAGTTCCTTCATCTCCTGCACCACAGATCTCCCTCGCAGCATCTCTTGTTGAAAAATGTCTCTTCCACCAATAGCGTGTCAAAACTCGACGATCAACTTTGTCCATCGCCATTATTTGATATCCAAAGTTTAGACTAAAATTTAATGTACTATACCTAGCACTGACGTGGAAGTTTCTCACGGAAGTTTTCTGAGATATTCCCAAGAATTTACAATAGCCTTTACTGTGTATAACAAAGACAAGATTTCAATTTTTCGCGGATGTTAATAACTTTTCTTCAACTGAGTATTTACTTCATACATCACAACCCACAGCTGTACTGACGCTTCATTCTTACGAAAGCGAAAGAATACCTAATAAATCAGAATAGTTAGCTAATGCTGTGTTTCTTTTAGAGATGTTCATTGAAAGAAAAAACACTTAGGGTGACACGCTTATACGCCAAGGCGTAATCATTGCAGGCCACAGACAACCGCTGACTTGCTCCCGATTTTGCGAAACATCGGAGAAAAATGGAATAAAAAGATTTTGAGGAGATAACAGCAACAGTTATAAGCCTAAGATGTGTGAAATGTGAATGAATTTTCTCCAAATACATGAACATGATGAACACACACCGATGAATAGACAGAACAATTACAGTTTCCATAAAGACAAAAGAGAAGATTATCGACAGTCATTACTCGGATCTCTCCAACACTCGTGTCTCCTACCACCATAAAGAGGGGATTTGCGTTCCTTCCTCTCAGAAGCCGTCATATTATTTTATCGTCGATTCCTCGGACACTTGAGTCGCACAGGATAAAACTATACACCTGATGATACCGCTAAATCTCATGAATATGAGGGTTCGACTTTTCACGCATTATCTGCCAGAATTCAAGTTTCCTATCAGCAAAGAACAGGCAAGACCATGTTGATGTTCAAAGGGGAACTGCACGGCATCAGCAAAAATGGCATTATCTGTCTGTGTCTGGCATTTAAAAACTGCTCACTCGATTCGTCCTATGCAGAAGTGGGAGAACACTTGACAAAGAAGTTACGTGACCAAGCAGGTTTCATAAAAGGAATCAGCTTCATGAATAACGTTCACGTTGAAAACAGGAATTCACCAAAGTGTCATGGCAGTACAAGAGATTGCTCTATCTGAACTTCATCGACCCAAGGCAGGGTCACCAACTCAGCTGAGAGAAAAGGAGTCATAGAAGCTTTACAGAGTTAGGGTTTTCCCTCCCAGTATATGAATCTATCTACAGATTCACAACGTTATTATCTTCTACACGACTGCTAACGACTCAGGGATAGGTTTGACAGAACTGTACCACGTTATCAAATTCATTAATTCATCTACTGTCACCATCGAAAACGTCATGTGAGCAGAGTAATGAGATATCATGAGGATGAAAACCAATGGCCAGTACTTTGACTATCTTTGATTTGCCGATGGCATCGTTATTATAATTTCAGAGCCAGCCATAAGAAAAGATTGTTAGCTGTGACCGACAACGCCTGTAGAGCAAATGGTTTTTGACTAAATCTCATAAGAATGATTTTTCTAGTGATCGGATTGATATATTATTCCCTACTGGCGCTCAAAAGAGTGAATAGGGCTCCAGTTGCGTCTGCCTATGTTATCAGTTGAATATATCAACGACTTGGTTTCAATATTGAGAAGGAGGAATTGAGTGATCGCAAGCCTTCAAAGCGTCAAGAATAAGGTGAAGAAAGCGAAGAGGGCCAGTCTTACCTGCACTATTCTGTGTCAGTCCGATTTTCCTGCCTTTATAATAGGTTGTCCCATATTTCCTTTCAATCATGTTTTGCTTAGATTTTCTTTCCTGTTTCGAATTCGGTCACTGCCAATAGGCTTTGGTGTGTTGGAGAATGCTTTCAAACACTCGGAAGCTGACAGTGTCACTATCGCTCGCCATGCTAATGAAATCAGCAACGACAAAGTGGTTTGATGACACGCTTACTCAACGAAAGTGCAAACTCCATTTCCCGGCGGATTATGCTCTCGTTTTCTGATATGAAGGCGATGTTTAAGGAATCGCATAACAAGCAGACAATCAATGCCGACGTCTACGGGAAGCAACTCCTGAAACTTAGCCGCAGCAGAGCTAGAAAAGCGTCCCGAAGCGATTCATCGTAGCTCTTTTCCAGAATATCGCTCAACCTCACATTTACAACCACTCGCTACGTTTTGGAGAAGGTTCTCCACAGTACCACTAAACCTGAGTACCAAAACCACAGTATAGCTCTGATACTGTTCCATTGGATTATCGCTTCTTTCAAGAACTGAATATCCGCGCGAAAAAAAACTCAACGGTTCTTTTGTTAGGTGGAGACAAAAGAACGAACGACCCCTTATCCTTGAGAACAACTTTGCGCTGAATTTTCAGCAATTATTCGAAAGCTTGAATTTTTGGCTACTGCACTACAGGTTCGTAATGTAGCGCACAGTGAACACGCAGCTGCTATCGATGACGATACAAGTTGTGAACGACACTTGCATGCATTACAACATGCAACTCAAGATATGAAAAAGGGCAGCAATAGCTAATCAAAAAACTACTAGCATAATATAATTGGCAGGCTAAAGGATGTACTTGCCTGTAATATGGCAACAAATGATGATTTGACTCCATTCGCTAGGCAAGAACTTTTCATAAGATTGTTGCAACCACGAGAGGCACAAAATGTACCTGCTGCGGTGCGTGCTTTCTTTTCAAAAGCCCTTTCACAAAGTCGTAATGAAACGAAAAATTCTTGTATTTCAGACACGCCCACTTTCCGCAGGGCAGAACTGTTCTTTGAAATTACAAGTAGCCATTCAATTTCGCATGTTTTAGTGAATCCCAAGATATGCTTATTTTCTGAAAAGCACAGATTCAGTCTAATGTAGCAAGGAAAATAAGACTGTTTCATGTACGCGATCGTTGTTTTTCATGAAGTGCGGGCTGGGCGTAGGCAAGAGGGGGGGGGGGTAAGGGAGGCCGGCCGTGGATTCCATACGGAGATCGATCAACTGCGTTCGAGCGTTTCACATGTGGATTGCAATTTTGTTCTTTAATTTGAGATTTTTTGTTCCGCTTTGGAAGGAACTCCAGAAAAAACGTTTGATTCTGATATTACAACATTTTCTTCAAACGATCATAAGCTTTTCGTTCCTCCAGCCAAACAATAACTGAAGTACTTCGGCCGGTGTGAAACATATTTTTCTTTGCTATAGCGCTATAAAAAAGTCATTTGAAAAAAAGCATGTAGCGCGGTAGCTAGAGATTTGAGCGTTCAAATAGTCACAAACGTTTATATGAAAAGTTATTCTGTAGCGAATGGGGCCCAATCATCATTTGCTGCCATTTAACAGACTGTTTGAACTGCACAACAACACGATGAACAGGCTTTGGTAACAAGAACGTGAAAGAAGTTTTGAACGGTGCTCCGATCAGCACAAATGATTTGGCTTAGACAAAGACGAAGATGCCGAAGAGTCAACTGCACTACTATATTAATGAAGGCTCACTTGTTCCTGAAGAACAAGCTTCGCTATGAATACGTCGAGCATAGCCTCCCAATCGACTGCTTTTGCGCCTCGCTATACGCATTCAATATAGTTTGTGAAAATATTATAATTTTTTTTTCAGACTGATAGCTCGCTATCTCACAAACGTCTTGGACCTATCGCCCGCTTCATCAGAGCCACACGCCCCACACTGAATCCTACTGTATAGCTTGAATGAGGAATCGTCATGGTGATGATACGTAATGTTGTGTGATCACTACTTTTTTGAATCGATATATAACGAATGATAGGAAATATGTAGACATTCTTTCAAGTGACTGACTTTATATCTTGCCCATAAACATTAAGTGCAGTCTGCAAGAACGTTTAAAGTCTTTCGAGATTAGCACGTCGGTGGCTTGCGTGTGTTTCGGCGGTAGCACCTGCCTTATCCGAACACGCCCACGCTTGGACGTACTTACCTCATTAGAGTTTTAAAAAATTCTTACACACTATCTTTTAGAATATTTTTTTGGAAGTCTACATATTCACTACCAGCCGTGATCCATCGACTTAAAAATGATAATAACACAGTATCACATGTTATCACTATAACGTCCCCTCATTCCTGCTATAAACTAGGATTTAGCGCATGAAGTGTGGCCGTGATGGAACGGGTGATGCCGTCGAAACGTACTCAAGCCACTGACGTATCAACATCGAAAAGGCTTTGAACATTCTTGCAGACTATATTGAATGTTTATAGTAAGATCTTCAAACAGTCGGCTGAAGCAAAGAATTGTTAGTTGAAGTAAAGCATATTACGTTAACCCCCGTAGGAGTGGTTGTGGGTTGGGAACTAGTTGAGTCTCTAAGTTTAGTTCATTTTCAGCATCGTTGTGGTTGTACTTCACATAATACCTTGTCATGGAAAAGATATAGGCACTAAATAAGAGTTTAAGAAAGCAATAAAAACTTCTAAACTCACCAATCACCAATACGGGGTGAACGCGCACTGCTGGATGCTGCGTCGGCGCCAATCGATATCGGGCGCTGTGCGTACACGTGCAACGCGTGCAGCTCAACAACGACCGCCTCGCCTAGACCAGAGCCGCAATGTATTGCACAGTTTCTAATCGATGTATGATCGAAGTTCTGAACGACACTTACCTGAATAATGACACGCGACTTCAGTCATGATATAGGGCGATTGTGGGTAATTGATAAACTACTTGCAGAGCACAAATGATAGGCTAAAGGCAATGTTGCGTTTCGGCCGTGTTGCCTGCCCAGCCTCATCACAGCCACGCGTCCCACACTGAGCCAGCCCTACCTTATAGCTGGAATGGAAGGACGTTTTTTGGTGATAGCACGTGTTATGGTTACCACCACTTTTTTCATCCGATTTCTCTTAGTTGACAGTGAATATGTGCATTTTACATTCCAATCAACTGTTTTCCAACCTCACTGTGAACATTCAATACATTTTATGGGTTTGTTAAATGCTTTTCGAGATTGATACATCATGCTACGTTGGCTTACGTAC
Organism: Parelaphostrongylus tenuis; assembly: GCA_019055375.1. Classification (NCBI taxonomy): domain Eukaryota; kingdom Metazoa; phylum Nematoda; class Chromadorea; order Rhabditida; family Metastrongylidae; genus Parelaphostrongylus; species Parelaphostrongylus tenuis. Next base: position 17,376 of record JAHQIW010003463.1, read on the forward strand.
GTTTCGCCTGCATTGCCCGTTTCATCAGAACTATACGCACCTTTAACGAGCCCTATTCGGCAGGGCTGACAGATGAGTCTTTGTCGATGGCATGTGATTGTGGTTATCACCTTTTTGAGTCATCTTATTCATTACCAACCGTAAGCCATCGTCTGGAAGACTAAACTTCGTGCTATCACCAAAAAGACGTCTCCCCATCACAGCTATAAAGTAAGGTTGACTAGAGGGGCGTACTGGTTCGACCAGATGAACGATTTCGTCGAAGGATGCCTAAGCCAGTGGCGTATCAACCTTGAACAGGCTCAAATCGTTCTCACAAGCTATACGCTGAGCATTTTTGTTGTAGTTCATCACAAGATAGTGGTGATTAAACCCTAGAGGGACCACATGATCAAATGTGATACACGACTGTTGACGTTTTACAAAACGTCAGATAGCACAAATGTCGAGAATTTCGATGAAATAGTTGGTTTTCACAAAAGGTTATCAAAGAAAGCTGTAAGAGCGAAAAAAAATTACTTTTCGCGCCCTAAAATGTAGCTCCACACCCCCCCCCCCACTTGAGAGGCATAGGCGGTTTATTGGTAATTTCAGTGAAGTTTATACATCAGAGGTTTCTTCATCATTACATAATAACGGATAGAATAATACGAGCGAACCTTTCATAGAGGTCTCATGATATGAAAAGCGACTACTTACTTTCAAATCATTCATTTTTCAGCGATAATCCCACATTTTTGTAAGGAAGTAAACAAACTTTCAACACTTATTGAAGACTCGCTCAAAGGATAAATCTGATAAAGATATGATGTGTTCTGAGCAGGCAGGTCTAGTGCTATATAGGCACTTATTTCGTCTTGTTGAGACTCACCAGTAGCACCCAGCTGCTCGGTTCAGATCGATCCTATGAGGCTTAATATTCCTCTATGAAGGATCGACGTCGAGTAAAAAAAAATCACTCCAAGTCAGATCATGGTATTACCTGATATTGTGCTGACCGGTAGTCGAGCTTGCGGCTCTCACAGTGAACAATACCTCAGCTATTGATCGCTCTTTTATAGGAAGATGAGAAAAAAAGAGAGAAAAAAAAAAAAAAATAAAAAAAAAAGGGGAAAGGGGCTTGAAGAAAAAAGGGGGGAAACAAAATAAAAAAAAAAAAGGGGAAGAAGAAGGGGAGGGGAAGGGGGAGGGGGGGGGGGGGGAGGGGTGGGGGGGGGGGGAAAAGAACAAAAGAAAAAAAAAAAAAAAAGGGGGCGGGGGGGGGGGGAAAACAAAAAAAAAAAAAAAAAAAAAAAAAAAAAAAAAGGGGGGGGGGGGCGGGCAAGAAACAAAAAGAGGGAGAGATGAAAAGTAAGGGGGAACCTTCCCCATCATACGGCAAATCTAAAACGACTGGAGAAAAAGGGGCTGGGGGGAGGATAAGGGATCGGGAGGGGGGGGGGGGGTGGGGGAAAAAAAAGGGGAAAAGGCGGGAAAGGGGGGAGGGGAGGAAAAAAAAAAAGGGGGGTGCGGGGAGAGAGGAAAAAAAAAAAACGACAAAAAAAACTAAAGAGAAGG
>JAHQIW010003465.1:0-11587 GCA_019055375.1 Parelaphostrongylus tenuis
CCGAACCAAGTGTACATGGATGACATCGGCGAGACTGACGCGTGGGTGATTCCCCACCGCCCTAACACTCTCTGGCAAAACCAATAACGAATCCCATACGCAACACCTACAGTTTGATTATCTTCGAGGTTGAGAAGAAGTGTTCAATCATTATTCCACCACGTTAATGAAAAGATGAAATAGTCAATCAAGCGATGAGCCTTGAGAGGACTATTTGAATGCTGAAAGCACTGGTATCTGCGCAATAAGATAAGCTGTGATACGAAGCAAAAAAGTGATAAAGTAAAGAAAAAGTTGGTAGATCAAAAACTACGACAAAGATGTTCTGAGGGACATTTCGAATAATTCGTACACGCCAGAGAAGAGCTATTTGTTATAGTTACGAGAACAATCAATCAAGTGAAGGAACCCTTACTAATGCAAATGAAAAAATTCGGCAGAATTGGATTTCTTCGTCAGGTTCGATTATTCAGAATTGACCGTTTTCAAATCTCGCTATGAATATTTATTATAGTCTTTAAGAATGTTCAAAGCCTTTTGGGGGTTGTTGTGTTGGTTAGTTGCCGAGTGCTCGCTTCGATCAGTTTGCCACGCGGGGCTCTCGTTATATGCCGTAAATCAACCCTTGAACTTGGATAAATAAACATTTACATACAAGTAGCTTAACGCAACATTAACAAATCAGCAACATTAATGGAAAGTACCTGAGGTTTAAATGAATACTACGCGATCAGTAACGGAAGTGATGGAGAGAAGCAGTCATGGAAGTGATGAGAAACAAATTTACAAGTTCTATATGGAATGTTAAACGAAGAGCGAGCTTCCTAATTATGTGTGAGGTGTAATGAGGAGCAGGTCTTTGAAGTTATGTACGCAAAGCAACAATGACTTCTGAAACATCAGAGCTATTTTGTGAACAGCGGGTGGTACGTGATGTGCGAGTGTAGGATAGTATAAGAAGTGTCAAATGCAACCAGGATAAGTTACTCAATACACACATGCGCAGGGGTATGTTGATGGGCTTAGGCCTAATACAAAACTTGAGGAATGGATTGGTATGGCGTTGGAGACGTATGCAGATTACTGGGAGGATCTAGTATCATTTTAATTTGAGCTCATCGATGTAGAGGTGAGCGGATAAGTGTGAGCAAGTGAGCAAGCAATGAGAGCGGATGCTGGCGACTTTGAAGCGATGCGTGTAAGCAAATAAGCTATGATGGGCGTGACTCTTTGCCATTCACCCTGCAGGTGTTCGTCTGTATCTGACCGAAAAAGCACAGTCCGGTGCCAGTTGCAAGTCGTAAAACCAGCCATTCGCCATGCGAAGGCACTAACGACTGCTATGACTCGTTACCTCATTATTTTGATTATGTGCAATTAGAATATTGAACATTTGATGAGATGCGATAGGATTAAGCATGGATGGAAAGGATAACAGCGGTATTCGAGGAAATAACTGCTATAGTTGCTACGTCAAAGCCGTATGCACGTTCCTGTTGTGCCGCCCGCTTCAGCACTAGTCCACGCCCCACATTTAATCCTATTTTATCGCAGACATTTCTACAAACTACATTGAATGTTTTATAGCGAGGTTCAAAAATGTCGATGAGAGGGATTTCCACATGTTTATTTCCAGCCGTGATCCATCCACTGAAAAAATAATGGTATCCTAGTATCGCTGTTATCACTATAACGTTTCCCTATCCGTGCTATACAGTAGAGATCAGTATGCGGCGGGTGGCTCTGATGAAGCGGGCGACACCGCTGTAACGCACGTATGGCTCTGACGTGAGAATCTCGAAGAGGCTTCAACATTCTCACAGACTATATTCGAAGTTTCATGAATCATCGTATATCCTTTATACATCCTTATCATCATACTTGACACCGGAATGCTTACGAAATGTACAGAGTACTGCATCAGTAACAGTACTTTATGAGCTGCAAATTACACCGAGTGACTGTGGTTTAAAAAAACAAGGGTAATTCTACAGAAGTAATTTCGCTCTATAGTTGCGTGAAATTTGTTGGGTCGCAAGGTCTGAAATTATTAACAACTTTCGATTTTCCTCAGCATTATTTCTACGAGTACTATCATTGATCGCCAGCACCTGACCTAAACATAGAATTCGAGTTCTTTCTATTAATGCTAAAACATTTTTGCACTCGTATTTTGAGATCCAGATAATCAGCTTCGTCATGGGAAAACAAAAGAGTTGAATCGTAAAAGCAAACGTATTTTAAAAGTTTATGAGTTAAAGTTAATTAAGTTAAGTGTAAAAGTTAATATTAAAATCGAAAGTTGTTAATAATTTCAGACCTTTCGACCCAACAAATTTCACGCAACTATAGAGTGAAATTACTTCTGTAGAATTACCCTTGTTTTTTTAAACCACAGTCACTCGGTGTAATTTGCAGCTCATAAAGTACTGTTACTGATGCAGTACTCTGTACATTTCGTAAGCATTCCGGTGTCAAGTATGATGATAAGGATGTATAAAGGATATACGATGATTCATGAAACTTCGAATATAGTCTGTGAGAATGTTGAATCCTCTTCGAGATTCTCACGTCAGAGCCATACGTGCGTTACAGCGGTGTCGCCCGCTTCATCAGAGCCACCCGCCCCATACTGATCTCTACTGTATAGCACGGATAGGGCAACGTTATAGTGATAACAGCGATACTAGGATACCACTATTTTTTCAGTGGATGGATCACGGCTGGAAATAAACATGTGGAAACCCTCTCATCGACATTTTTTGAATCTCGCTATAAAACATTCAATGTAGTCTCTAGAAATGTCTGCGATAAAATAGGATTAAATGTGGGGCGTGGACTAGTGCTGAAGCGGGCGGCACAACAGGAACGTGCATACGGCTTTGACGTAGCAACTATAGCAGTTATTCACTCGATTAACCGCTATTATCCTTTCCATCCATGCTTAATCCTATCGCATCTCATCAAATGTTCAATATTCTAATTGCACATAATCAAAATAATGAGGTAACGAGTCATAGCAGTCGTTAGTGCCTTCGCATGGCGACTGGCTGGTTTTACGACTTGCAACTGGCACCGGACTGTGCTTTTTCGGTCAGATGCATACGAACACCTGCAGGGTGAATGGCAAAGAGTCACGCCCATCATAGCTTATTTGCTTACACGCATCGCTTCAAAGTCGCCAGCATCCGCTCTCATTGCTTGCTCACTTGCTCACACTTATCCGCTCACCTCTACATCGGTGAGCTCAAATTAAAATGATACTAGTCCTTCCAGTAATCTGCATACGTCTCCAACGCCATACCAATCCATTCCTCAAGTTTTGTATTAGGCCTAAGCCCATCAACATACCCCTGCGCATGTGTGTATTGAGTAACTTATCCTGGTTGCATTTGACACTTCTTATACTATCCTACACTCGCACATCACGTACCACCTGCTGTTCACAAAATAGCTCTGATGTTTCAGAAGTCATTGTTGCTTTGCGTACATAACTTCAAAGACCTGCTCCTCATTACACCTCACACATAATTGGGAAGCTCGCTCTTCGTTTAACATTCCATATAAAACTTGTAAAATTGTTTCTCATCACTTCCATGACTGCTTCTCTCCATCGCTTCCATTATTGATCGCGTAGTATTCATTTAAACCTCAGGTACTTCCATTAATGTTGCTGATTTGTCAATGTTGCGTTAAGCTATTGTATGTAAATGTTTATTTATCCAAGTTCAAGGGTTGATTTACGGCATATAACGAGAGCCCCGCGTGGCAAACTGATCGAAGCGAGCACTCGGCAACTAACCAACACAACAACCCCCAAAAGGCTTTGAACATTCTTAAAGACTATAATAAATATTCATAGCGAGATTTGAGAACGGTCAATTCTGAATAATCGAACCTGACGAAGGAAATCCAATTCTGCCGACATTTTTCATTTGCATTAGTAAGGTCCTTCACTTGATTGATTGTTCTCGTAACTATAACAAATAGCTCTTCTGTGCGTGTACGAATTATTCGAAATGTCCCTCAGAACATCTTTGTCGTAGTTTTGATCTACCAACTTTTCTTTACTTTATCACTTTTTTGCTTCGTATCACAGCTTTATCTTATTGCGCAGATACCAGTGCTTTCAGCATTCAAATAGTCCTCTCAAGCTCATCGCTTGATTGACTATTTCATCTTTCATTAACGTGGTGGAATAATGATTGAACACATTCTGCAACCTCGAAGATAATCAAACTGAGGTGTTGCGTATGGGATTCGTTATTGGTTGCCAGAGAGTGTTAGGGCGGTGGGGAATCAACCACGCGTTCAGTCTCGCCGAGCACCATTAACCACTTGGGTGCGGCAGCCGACCCACTTATTATTCAACACGACCGAGATTTGTACCAAGAAAGCAATACTCTTGATAATTACTTTTTGAGCCAACATGTGATGTGCTATTTTATGGGCACTTATAGAGCCCAATACAGGTGTTTCGGCCTTGCAGCCTCGTCAGTTGGGCAGGCCTTTCGTCTTTACTCAGTCCGCTCAAGGGTCCCCTATCCACTCACATGGGATAGTGACGACGCACAATTTACACGTGTGGTCAATTGAAACGTTCGGTTGCTCTTAGCTGGTATTTATGAAATATCACGGCGTTCGTTTCAAGTATTTCCTTAAGCTTCAACGTTTTGCTCCAAATAACGTGTTTTAACAATTTGTACCACGTAGTGTTAATTCTATTCATAGCAAAACATGATGAATGCTGACCAAAATAAAAGATCATGATGAAACCGGGCAACAAAGTTAATGCAATTATTTGAAATACTATGTACGTTGTCTACAGATAAGCTTCCGCTCGAAAGCTCTATTGGAAATACCAAAAAATAAAGGATAAAGCTCTTGGCGCTGGTCAGTCCCTGAAAAATGAGTCATGCATTCAACTTTATTAAAAGGCAACGTTTGAGGTTATTGAATGCGTAGATTTCCTTCAGAATGGATTCGCAATGTCCTACCGATTTATCATGTCAGTGCTGCTGTTCTCTTAGACAAGTTTAGTACTAATGATGTACCGATTCCGGAAGGATGGAAGGCTTGGTGAGCCTCGGAAATAAGATCGCCCCATCGTCCACGTGAGTGTGGGCACCTCTGACTACTGTGCCGCACGCAACCGTTAGAAATAATACAGAATCAAATAGCGTCACGTGATAATAATAATAGCGAATAAATTGGTGACAGAGCAAACATCTACATTTCAACAAATAACATCTTCTTTAATGCCTTGATATTAAGATCGACGCACTATCTAGGTGCTTCCCCGACTGCCTGACGGAATTGTCGCTCGTTTGCCACAGAAGAACGCAATCCTTCGATCTCATGATAAGCACGAGACAAACGTATTTTCAATTCTTCAGTTAAAACATTCATTGATACGTTGTCCTCAGTCAGTTTACTGCTCATTTTCTTCAGTTTTTGAAAGTTCGTTCTTTTCTGTATAGATATGAAGATCCATAAAGGCAATATCTAATGCTTACGACACATTCTTCCCTCAACTTGTTCGCTTCTGTGATTTTGTCATCAACGAGAACTTTTATATTTTTATCACTGCTCTAAGACATCGGAATTAATGTACTTCACATATTCTATTAATGAAACCAGTGTGAACAAATCTTGCATATATGATTTCGAATACCTTCAAATCCTCGATTTGTTGTTCATAAGGTGCGATTTTTGATTTCAGATCGTATTCCAGTGCTTTCTGCTTCTCACTGGTCACCCTGCTGTCCGAAAGTAATCGTATGAGTTCAGTAAGCTCTAACTGGACTTCAGTGAGATCTCTGCATTGTGAGTGAAAACTAGCAATCTTTTCCCTGAAACGCTTGCACTGAAATAAAGAAAAGCTAGTAGAAATTAATGAGATTAACAACGTTGGCTAAAAGATTGGACGCAGACAAGACAAGGAAACCACAACCACAATATTATCACAGTTGGAAAAACCACCTCTCCCTCAAGTTCAGAATGCTCCATCGACTTCATCTCTACTTCATTTAAAGTTTTTTTTCGTCTTTCCGTCAACCCTTTATTTTTAAGCTTGAAAAATGCTCTTTTCTCGCAAACAAACAACTTCCTACAAGCCATAATGGTTTTGATGGGGAACAAAAATTCATTATGTCAATATTATTCAATAAAAACTCTTGCAAAGTACTGAAAACGGCACAGACTTCGTCACGTCCAGTTCACTTTAAGTTAAAAGGAAGCACCAATTCACAAGAAATCTTAAAATACCACTATCTTAAGATAAAATTCATGAAAAACCAAGTTTAACGGAATAACAGCAAAAAAAGTTTACTGGCCCTATCATTTCAAGTGACATAACCATGAATAAAAAAAGTGAAAAACTTCACGATTATATGAGAAACCTTTATAGAACCTTTATAAAAAAGTCTAAAACTCCTGAATAAAATAAGACAGAGCACTCACCTTCGTCAAATTCGATGTGGTTACCTGAAAATCGCTCAAATGTAATGACTTACAAACTCAGCTTTGATGACATTTTTTGCAGATAACGCTGGAAGTGCTATGCATATACAGCAGGAAGGCGGTGGGGAGGAGAGGAGGAGGAGGGAGGCAAGACAAGGGCATTCCACTTATTGCACTTCCTTCCAAATAGCTAATTCTGCCGAACAAAACATCTACCATGCCCTCTGTATCTGACACTCTGGGTACCATGACGATTTTTGCTTAAGACGCGGCGCCGTCGTTCGGCTGAAAGGGAGGCTCAAATCACAATGTTGCAGTACTCTAATGACCTCAAAATTCACGTTGCGCAATGCAGTTGCACACCCTACATCTTCTTTCGAAAGTGCTTCTGTATATTGCAGTGTGAAGCAGTGCCAATTCTTCGCTGCTAATGAATATAAATCCTTTACAGAGTATTATAAAGCCATTAATCGTAGATGCTCTTAGAATAATGAAATAAAGTAGAATAGGAATAATCAGAGTGCGCACCCATTAGCGTAGGTTTCAGCAAGTCGAGACGCGGCGCTGCAATCAGTGGTACGATAACGGCCCACGCGGTTCCCAATGTGTCACTCGACACCTCATTTGAAATAGATGTTATATAAAGAGCGCGCTTGCAAAAAATTTAACTCCTTGCCTTTTAACTTACAAAAAACTTCTTTTTCAAACAAATTAATTGAGAAATGGAGAGGTCCAATATGCAAAATAACTTTGAATTCTGACAGCATGCCGTTATTTAGTGGAGCACAGCAGGAGTTCCTCCATAGTTTTGATAAGTGTGAAAGACGTCTTTCCAGTTAATCATTTCTATCATTCTTTCCCTACAGATGTAGCAGAAGAAAAATCGATGTGACGAATAAAAAAAGGATTTTTAATTTCAAAACTATTATCATAAAGTACCCACTTTTATCTCCATACGTACTGATTCAGCCAACATATTTGCATCCCTGAGCTTAAGTAGGGAAAATGGATTAAATGTCCTATAACATATAACAATAGATGTCCCAAAAACACTAAGCTGATGATTTTACCTGTCTTTTCATATCAGATTTCTCCATTTGCCATTGTAACGATTGACTTAGAATTCTCTTATTTCTTTTATTAGTCGACGGTTCTTCTCAGTTGTATGACTGAGTTGCTTGACACTTCCAACTGAAAACCAATGTAGCATCTTAGCGCTCGCAGTAATTTCAAATAATAACACAAATAGCCATAAAATCTACTCATATCCATGCTAAATATAAGAGCGAATAGAATAGTAGGTGGAAATGAACGTGTACATATTCATCGGATTAACCAGCCAATGATTGCAGTATCCGAATCACTTCCATGTGTGTGGCATCGCTCCGATAACCTAATGTGACAATAAGTAAGGAATTTCTTTTAGAAAAGAAGGATCTAATTCAGACGCAAAGCAGACCATATGAAAGAATTAAGGAAAAGCTCTTAGTGTGGATCAATCATCGAAGTATGCGCCAAGCATTCAATTTCATCGAGCATTGTTAGAGATGATTGAATTCATATCTCGCCCTTTACAATGACTCGCGGTTTCCTAAAGATGTATCAAGTCAGCGCTGCTATTTCTCAGACAACTCTTCTACCAGCCTGTCGACTCCCAATAAGATAGAAGAGCTGCTGAGAATATGCGCGCGAACGAACCATCGACCAAATGTTGCGTCGCAGGGCACCTCTAATCACTTACCACATGCGCCTTCGGAACGCAATAGCAATATTAATTATCAGATCCAACTAAGGGAATTATCAGAATTTTCGTATTAAGTTCACGAATCAAATCACAACAAAGCTACATGGCTACTCCAGCTTATCTTTCAAGCTTACATTTTCCACTCTCAAGCTTGGAAGACCACTCAAGAAAGATCAAAGTTAGGAGAAAGTTTCGTTATGACCAATACCAGAAACTTAGAAAGCGAAACGAAATCGGACTCACTCAAGGAATCAACGAAACGATGTTTCATGTCGAGAACGCACAGGTGTTGATGTAAGTGGAGTGCAATGAGCAGAGTCGAGATTCTCATTCCCTTCTTTCTAGCAATAGGAATTATACTGTAATTTTTTAGAACGCTTTTTGAAATAAGATTTTCAGCGACATTATTTTCACTCTAGCTCTTGAAAACTTCTCTTAAGCACTTTGAAATCCGCTTTCAGTGTATTTTTTTTCTACTGTGCGGATCTCAGTAATTCTAGCAATCAACATAGTGCGTTCGTTGTTGACAGCTGGGGAGTATTTAAGGGAGGGGGGGGGGGAATGGCAGGTGGGGGTGGGGGTGGGGGTAGGGGTAGGGTTTGACTCCATTCACGTCGCGGCGAGCATCACAACCCACTGGGCCACGGCGTACCCAGCCCTTGGAAAGCCAAGTGAAATTCACCGTTGGTTTTCATGTTTCTAAATGTTGTCACACTATTTCTTCCCAATTGGCATGAATGAATTAGTGCTTCAGAGCAAAAAATGTTTTTCATAGATTTCAAATCGGGTACTGAAAATTTCTTTGGGTGAGAAGATAACAAAGTCAGATGAGCTAGTCTGAGAATTTCGCAAGGTCTGAAATGGTTCTTCAAGTGCTAGACGCACGTTTCGGCTTTCATGCGAAGCCTCATCAGTAGCACATGCCTTTCGGTCCAACCACAAAAGGCTTCAAACATGCTGTCAGATTATACAGAACGTTAAGCGAGGTGTAAAAAAAGCGGTCGAATACATAGGTATCCCTATATTTGCTTTAACCAGTCATCAAACATTCGAGTGTTACTGTGATGTCAGGTGATCTTTTCACTTGGCGTACGACGTAACATTCACAGCGCCGATACCCCTAGAGGTAGGGGCTTGGTTGAACCGTAAGGCATGTGCTACTGATGAAACTTACCATCAAAGCCCAAAGGTGCGCCTACCTTTTGAAGTGCCATATCAGACCTCACGGAAGACTGAGAATATGGTTTCATGTCAGATTATTTCAACCGGTTGACTTCCGCGGACCTAGATTAAGCGTGTCTAACTGGTAAAAACTCCAATCCCTAGCATGGAAACCACTCCACCCTCCCACCTCCAGCCACTTTAACATCAGTATGACAATGTATCACTTCTCTCTGTCACTTGGCACTCGTCCATCGGTAAGAAGGTCTCTGCTTTGATCTCCTACCACTACAATCCACTGTAATTATTTGGTGTTATCTTTTTGATTTTCATTACATTATGTTTGAATTAAGGGCACACCAAATCACACCATATTTCACATAGTATCACCGTATCACAAGCGATCAATGTATATAATTTACTTATTAGCATTTATTCAACAATATGCATCCTAGAACATAATTTATTACACTTACGTTCTACGTTTACGATTTATGTCTCGTATCAAGAAGTGGCGAAATGCTATACAACTGAGCGTTTGTCTGGAATACTTACGCTATAGAAGGGCCTTCGATACGCAGCGACGTCGAAAAGATGACATCAAAAAGACTACAGCGAAGTGTTGTGGTAAGGGATCGGGCCAGCACCCTTCTTCACGATGGATGAGTGCCGAGTGGGAGAGAGGGGTGAGACAAACAGTGGTGGCCATCAAGGTTAGGGTCGCAGGTTGAAAAGGGGAAGAGGGTGGAGCCGTTCGCATGATGGCGATTGAAGCCCTTGTGAGTTAGGCACGCCCACTTTAAATCCACGGAAGTCAGTTGGCTGAGCTAGGACTTAAGACAGTAAAATGAAAAGAAAAAACAACATTCTAAAAGAAATCAGTGAAGCTTGAGACCAGATGAATGAAATGAACATTGAAATAGAGCGGAATTACTGGATGTGAAGTGCTCGTCTTCTCTCGGGGTTGGATGTCCATTATCGGGCTCCGTGTCCAAAGCGACCGACCAGTGACGAAGGCGTCGCATAAAGCGATACTATTCTCTGTCTATTAGTCCCCAAATCCTTCATTACATGGCCGATGTCAGTTGATAAAAAGGGTAAAGGATAAAGCTCTCGTCGTTGATCAATCCTTGAGGGATGCGCCATGCATTCGACTTCAATTTTTAACTTCGTTTGAGGTGATTGAATGCATTTCTCTTTACAATGACTCGCGGTGGCCTCCCGCTGAACCCAGTGCTGCTTATCCTACCAGACAAGTCTGAGACCTGCCTGATACCAATTTACCGACCCCGAAGGGATGGATGGCTTGGTGAGCCATGAGCGCGAGATCGAACCATTGACCTCGTGTGCGACGCAGAGCACCTCTAACCACTGCGCCACATGCGCTCTTATGCCAGTTGATAAACGCAGGAAATAGCCACCTATGGCAGTGAGACGATGATGTCATTGATGAGAAAAGAACAAAGAGATGAAACAATGCGCAAATAGCGACGACGATAAATACGAGTGTTTCTCTGTGCGAGAACAAAACATACTTGCTCTGTTAAAAGACTTTGAATAAAATCTGTTGGAAGAAAGCAAATATAAAAACAAAATAAAGAATAAATGAACCAAAAATAAGCAAAGTAAAATAAAAGTTAACAAAAAATCATTGGATATGAAGCGGCTTTCAAAAACGACCCGCCTTGTCCGCAACTACACAAGCTACAAGTACAGCTTCATTTGAGGTTTTCACAACCAGCTTATAGCCAGGTTCTTTCGTGTGCCTCATTCCCTTACTGTGTGCGTCACGCCGCGGATGGGAGGTGTAGCGCATTGGTTATTGGTGCGTTGTTACGTGAATTAGGGTCGTAGTTCGACCCCTCACCAAGAACGCCTTTTTACGGTCATTTGATAATCGCTGTAGAGAACGCCGTAGCTTAGCCACCTCCAAGATAGCCAACGAGATTCGTTCTGACCAGGATTCTTTGAAATTCGTACAGTAGATGAAATCCTCAAGCAGCAAATAAAGCAGCCCATCAAATATTCGAAGACCTCTGTGCAGGACGAATGCGAGGAAACGTATCCATGCCAGAAGTGCTCGGATCCTCGCATCAAAGTATGTTGACGGTTCGACTACAGAAAAAAAAATAGAACAACGTCAAGTGTCGCCTTGTGGTCTAATAAATAAGGCGTCGGACTTTGGTTTCCAAGGTTGCAGGTTCGAGTCCTGCCAGGGTT
>JAHQIW010003466.1:0-46444 GCA_019055375.1 Parelaphostrongylus tenuis
TGCATATTAGCTAGCAAACAACGAGACATTCAAGGGATTGAAAAGCACGTGACTGACATAACATGTTGCCTTATAAGAGGTTCCGGTGCAGTGGACAGGGGTTTAGTTATGATGTGATTAGGCGCCACGAGTTTTACTTAGAACATCATCTTTTCAATGTGCGGAATTCGCTACAGATTATGTGACTCGACGAACAAGCAGGCCCTCACAAGTTATTGTAGAAGCCGGTACATATTTATTTATCTTTATGATTCTTGATAAGATCGGTTACATGGCGTATCACCCAGTGATTAAGCAACACAACACCAACGCTCACCTTTTTCATCCTTCATGTTGCTGATTTTCCTGCGTAATATCTCATTTTGAGTGACGAGATTCAATTTTTGAAGTTAGTAATTATTCTGCGAATTGAACGCCAGAAGCAATGTGATTTTACAGTGAATAAGTGAAGGCGGTTGATAAAGTGCCGAAGTGAAAATTTGTTATAACTTTTGTTTATCACAGGATGCGAATTAGTGAGAAAAATTGATCCAGGCTTAATTTAAAATCTTCTACGCACTAAAAAATTTCAAACAAACTGCCCAATAGACGTGTCCTTAGCAGCCTTCCCCAAAGTTGAGTGTATAATAAATTGCACCTGTTCCATATAAGTCGAATTTGATCTTACACCAACGCATATTGTGAGAGGAATAACGAAGGCTTCGAGACTCAACGTACTATAATATAGAAAATTTACAAAAGGAATGCACACATTTCGATTACGCAGAGATCATCCTAAGACAAGCTATTGCGAATTTTACAAAGAAGATTTGTGAATTACAACCGCATTTCTAGTGAACGTAACTCTCCCTGTTTAGAATTCATGATCAGAATACCCTTTGTTCCGATGCTAATCTATAAACAATGAAATATTATATTTATAATGCTTTGAAAGATCTTAATAAAATGTAACATGAGCTGGTTAGTGCAAGTTTTGAGACCAGCTCTAGGTACAGGTAGGTCGTACAACCATCACAAGACTCGAATGGAATCATTTTTATTTAACCGCTTTAGCGGTGGCAAGATTTCCTATATATACCCAGTAATGCAGAATGATGTGCAAAACTTTCGCGTCAGGCGGGACTGGAACGCTCAATTCACTATATAGGGGAGCGCGTGTTCTATCCGCTACACTACTGACGCCCATTTTGCCCACCACTCTTTTTACGCTACAGCGCATCTACCTGTATGCTCCCAGCCGTCAACGGCCTGGCCCGGTAGTCGGTACCGAGATTGAGCCCAGTCACGCAAACAGATATTGAGTAGTGAAATTCAAATGGAATTATCTTTATTTGACCGCTTCCACGTTGGTAAGATCTCATACATATACCAAGTATTGCAAAGTGATGTGCAAAATTTTGGCGTCAGGCGGGACTAGAACCCGCACCTCACTCTATCAGCGAGCTCGTGCTCTTTCCGTTACACTACTGACGGCCGTTGACGGCTGGAGGCTCATTGGTAGATGCGCTGCAGCGTAGAAAGAGTGGTGTGCAAAATGGGCGTCAGTAGTGTAACGGAGAGCACGCGCTCCCGGATAGAGTGAGGTGCGGGTTCTAGTCCCTCCTGACGCGGAGGTTTTACACATCACTCTAAATTACTGGATACATCACAAGACTCTCGTCATCTTTTACGACCGGACAAGGCCGATTTACTGGGACTCGTTGCCAGCGAGAGAGACCACTTACGCCCAGCTGTGAACACTTGGACCATTGCAGTCGGGCCTGCCACGTCGACGTCGCGGCAATCTAATTCTGCTTTAAGAAAAGCAAGGCTTTATGTCTCCGAACTGACACAGAATAAGTTGGCCGAAATGGTCTAGAAGTTGTTGGATAACCCGCCATTCAATCCTGACTTGACTTGTCGCCGTCTAACTATCCCCTCTTCCTTTTGCTAGAGCACTTTTTGCTGAAGGCGAAGTTTCGAGATATCAATCATTTGCGTCGAGGATTGACAACTTTTTTTGAATTCAAGGACGAAAAGTTGTATGAGTGCGGTATTGATTTGTGAGAGATGACACAAAGTGTTCAGGCCAATGAAGCATACTTTAAATAGTGTTGTTATACTATTTTGATAACTTCTGGTAACCGCTTGCATTACCGTCTATAAATAGCACAGGGTTGCATAACATGCCAAACGACAGAGACGTTAATTGCATGATTTTGGGTGCGATGTGCTTGACTCTTGTAAGATGTGAAGGAAGGATAGTTTTTGCGAAAATGGCTTGACACTCTGTACCTAATTATAACAGCACGTGATTGGAAAACTCAATGATAAACGAAACATCTCAGCAGGCGCGCGTAGAACACGATGACGCAACGAAGAAGACTTTTTTGACTAAGAGTCACTACCCTCATACAAGATTCTAAAACCTTACTAGCAGAACTCTTGAAACGGTTTGACTAATTTGAAAACCAAAAAATGAACAGCCGTAAGGAATGATTTTGATCACGTTAGACTTGGCCAGTACCTCAGGCGCATTTTTTGACCAGAACCACGCACAATCCTGACTCATGAAAAACTCAATGCTTCTGGATCTCAACTTTGAAAGGATTGAGTCAGGGTTCGCAGTATACGATGACTATCTAAGGAAATTATTTTCAAGACAACTTCATTTCGTGTACTAGGTTTTTCTTCTGACTTTAGGGACACTTCTGGCTAATTGAATTTGATTAACTTGATCTGTCCTGGCTTTGTAAAAGCAGGATTCCACCGAAACGTCGGCTGTCGTTATTGCTTAAATAAGATAAAAACAATGAGTTTGCACACTTCATGATAACTTGTGTCTTTCATAATTTTCAGAACGATTGGTGTCATTATCATTGACAAATACGATAGCAATGGCGAAGATTTTCATGTGAATATATGACTTCTGAAACTCATTGACTCCAATATCCCTTTCATTGCCCTTGCAAATATTTGTTAATTTTGCTACTTTTGACTGCTATATTCACTTTCGTTGGTCAGTCACGTTTATTCAACCTTCAGCCTTTTCTAGCTCAATCAGCTTCTTGACTCCATCATACATTTGGCGAACGGCCATGTATTCGGTCAGACCCAGTCGTTGTTTGTTAGAGATGTCGTAGACTTCTTCGGCTGATTCCGAATGCTCACCGTGAATGCCACGAATCTTGAATAAACATTCTTAAAGTTTTTTAAGCGAAGGCATAAACAATAATAATTACCTGTTTTGAACTAAGACATAGACATTGATAATGACCTATCTTTTATCTAAGCTAATATATAGACAGTGATAATCACCTGAAGTTTCATTTCATCACAGAGCTGCTTGAATTCTGGCTTTGCAGAGACTTTCGGTAGCTTTATATGCACTGAAGCGCGCACTGTGGTACCTAGAAAGGCATTTCGTTCGGCAATAGTGAAAGCCTGTTATCAGAAATGTAGAATTAGTCACCTAAATTGGTTGGACAGAAAGTCAGCCAGCCGAGACGAGGATGGCGAGCAAATGGTGCCTTCGAAGAAATGTAGTTGAGGCCTTTGATGAGACGACCAAGTACCTAAATTCTATTGACTTGATCCAAGCTAAAATGGGTAGCATGAAGCAGATGGTGAGAGTGCGAAGCAATTGATTATATTTGTTCTCGCAGTGAAATTTTTCGGGAGTTGCGAATGGCATTGTTGTCGATGCTCATTGTTGATTGTGTTCCCACATTGACCCGAGTCCTTTCCGAACTCTACGTTACCAGAAATACGTGTGGAAGTGCATGTAAATGTTGGTTAATGTGATCTGTCAAACAGTGCTTTAGCTAAAATTGACTGTAAACATTAGTTCAAAAGTGAAGAATGGTTGATGGTGACGTAATTAAGCTATCTATCTGTGCAAGACTAATCTGACCACATATTTGAAACGTACGGCTCTGTCAGTTTCATCGCTTTTTTCACTTTTATGTGTTTTTTTTAAGCCGTGCAAGTAACATACAGCGCCAACATCCCCATCAGGCTGCATCGAAATGATCCTCAGGTGATCTTCTTCATTTACCCACACAAGGAATGTCTTGTTCTCATTGTGGAAGATACCACGTCCAGTTGGCCAGAAACTGCAATAACGTCGATATCGTTAAAGAAATGAAACATTTTGAAGAAAAGATGAATTTGTTTTGATTGCTCAGTTTACGCGCTGTTGTCATGAAACTTTTATTTTCTCTGCGTCCCAACGTTCTCTTTTTTTTTTTGAGAGCCGGATTGATTTAAGTTCAACTGATAAGAGCATAGTTCACCGCGCATAAGATGGATTTTACTAAAAATTATTTACGACCGACCGATTGGCATTGGCGGCTTGAAGGAAGCGATCACCTTCTTTGAACAAGAAATGATCGGCAATCAACGCCTTCTTGGTTTCCTCATCCATTCCAGCGAGAGCATAGTATTTGCCCTGACAAATATCACGGTGCGGTGGTCTTCAATGCCATTTTTCATTTTGGTTATCAAATTGATAAACGTACTACCGTATCTTTTCCACAAGACTATCTGAAGATTCTTTTATACGTTACAAAACTAGGTGAGTGAAAAATCAGTGGTTTTCCTTGTTCATCTATCATCGTGTATGCTCCTGTTTCTGTTGAAGTTACAGCTTCGTAAATCTGTCAAGGTATATTTGTAACTTACTCTCAGCTCTTCATCAGTGATTCCGTTGAGGATATCCTGCATTCTCTTCTCCATGGCCTTGTAATGTGCCTGCAGAATTGGAATATGAATCACGTGGTTGCATCGCCTATATGGAAATGAACTGACCTCAGCGAGACATGGATTGAACGGATACCCAAGAAGTGATCGGCCACATCTGATTCGTGTTGACAAAATGTAATTTTTCTCTGGATCGAGGTCTGGAAGTTCAGCCAGCTGAAAAATATGTCGTATATAATCATAGGCAAATTGACGCTATCGTACACAGCATTTGGATCCATGCGCTACCAACGAATGATCCACAGATTGGTAAAGACTAGTCCAAATTATCCACTATGGATTGCCACCTAGCAGCCATAAGCAAATAGGATGCTTCAGAATCTAGCAGATATTCAGTGAAATAGAAGTCATTTAAAAGCGAACGCATGACTTACATTATTCTCTCCTAGATCCATAGGGGGCTGAATATCGGTTGCCTTGAAACCATTATGATATTCTTCAATGACAGGGTTGAACAGGTCAGCGAAGAGTGTGTAGGCTTCTGCATCAGGTGCATACATTCCGACAGCAGAATCAAGATTCTCAACTCCAGACTGAATGACGTCGAGGAGAGTTGCACCCAGTCGGGTCTTCTTGTTCTAAAATAACGTAGGTCATAACCCACAAGTGAATCGATTTTCAATACTTTTTCATTAAACATACCTTTAACTTATCAAGTACTGCCTTGGTGAGGTGTTTCTTCAGCAGAGATTTGCAATCAGCAGCTTCTTGTAGTTTCGCGAACCCATCCTCAATTTTCTTCACAGTGTCCTTCGGAACTGCCATCGGTGAAGTGTAGAGTAAATGCTAACGGAATGCTTCCAAATTCATTTATATACCCATGTTAATTATCACATTATCATTTGCTATCACTATGTCTTTCACATTAACACATTGCAAGAGTCATTTTTCGGTGTATTATTAGCTGTTTTTCCGTAATAACTGGTATTGCTATAACTCTAAGGTACGATACACAATACGGGTAAAAAATTATGACACCATCGGCACTGCTGGAATCCTGAGTGGATTCCGCAATCTGCGAATAGTATTCTCTACGAGATTTCAAGACGCTTTCTACGTTCAAAACTCGAAACGAACTTTATACTACTTCAAAATACCAGTCAAGAGCAATTGAGTGTACAACACTACCGATCTAATAAATTATTTCACTTGACAGCACATATAAATAGTACGTTGTTGCCTGGTCTATGTAGGAGGATGAACACCTCCAAGAGGGTTGGCTAAAGACGAAGGGCCTGCCCAACTGACGAGGCTGCAAAGCCGAAACACGTGTATCGGTACACTGTGCAAAAGCCCATGAACAGAGCACATGACAAGTTGGCTTGATTAATAAATATCAGCTTTCTAACCTATTTAGCTCTTCATGTTTTGTTCATGAAACTACACGCAGGAACATAGAATTAGATGGTGAAACCCTTGAAAAGTGAGATTAGTCCAGACAATCATAAGTGGCAAGATCAATCCACGTGTCATTGTTTTCCAGTCACGAATATCTCAAAACGACGAAGCAAAAAAACCGTTGGAAATATTATTGGCCACTGACTAATTACCAACACCATAGTGAAAAGACCGTTGTCTTCGCTGCCAGGCATTTCGAATTACATCATAGTTTTCTCGTGATAAGTACGTAGACGAAAAGGATGAACAACTTATCTGCGATGTGTCAAAATGACATGATTTTAATGTACTCTAAACATTCAACCATGTATGGGTGTTCTTGAGTGTGCGCAAAACGGTGAGGATAATGCGCTCGACATTGATCAGTCCTATATGCGATGTATTCTGGACTCAGCCCACTCAATCCAACTTCTGTAAAACTCAGTGAATGCACATCTAGCCTGTGCAATTAATCGAGGTAGCCTAGTCTAACATTGCATCAGATAAGCGTTTTACTTTCCCCGAACAAAACTTGTGCCATTTCGCAGACTCCGGAGAGATGTGGGGCATGATCGACTGAAAAAGGGAATCGAATCAGCACTCAATTCAGTGTGTCTTGCAGAGCACTCATAACCACTGCCTCACCTGCATCACACAAACATAGCACGTCAATGGCCAAATGTGATAACACGAAGTTGATCGTAGAAAATATTTTGAACTCCCTTTGAAAGACGCGTCCTCGTCACTTGGGTGGAAATGGAAGAAATATACGAATGGAAGAGCCCTGGAATTAATTATATGGATATAAATAGAAGGATCTCTTGTAGGACTGTAACGCTGCTCACATTTCGCTCTAAAGCGGATGCCACAAGACAGTTTTTGTTATGTCACCCAAATTGGTTGCCTCGATACTCGGCTCCTGACTTTCGCGTCAAAATTTTTACTAATTCTTGACTTCTCCAACTTCATTTTTTGATGTAACATCGTATTTGCTTTCCGAATGGCACGTTCTCAATGCTGTTAGGAGCCACCGCATGACTTCATTCGTTTCTCTCTCGCGTGTCTGCCATCCGTAGTGGCGGTGTGATGGTGGTCTGTTATTAACATGGAGATAAACACAAGAGCCTTCTCGTGATTCTCATCTTGTTGCTATTTTCGGTAAAAAAGATAAATGAAATTAATCACAAAAATGTCCTCCTATCTTTTCGGTGATCGTACAAGGGGATGCTTGCATTCTCTTGAAGTCAACTTCACTGCTCATAAACGCTTCCCCAATGATTTCTAGTACACAGTCGGGACCTTTAGCAGCCATGCTGTCATAAGTCACGCCTTTCTGGATACTTGAATTGAGACTTCTGTGCACATAGCGTAGCGTTCCGAATTGGCTTCGTTCCGTTTTGAAAATCCAGTGTTAATCGCCGATATGTGATTGCATAGTAAACTGGTTTTTCCTTCACGTAGAAAAGCTACAAAAGAGCCAAATAAATCAACTGGGTGTGCAGGAGAACATTGAGCGTACGTAGGGCAAGAGAAATTCAGGAATTTTCAAAACTGAGGGAAGAAGTGATTGTAGAGCATAATTGACATTAAAAATTTTTGAGGCTACATAAAACGCAAATAAGACTGAACTTAGGGTATCATCGCATCACTATTAAGGAGCGAGACTACTGTTCACACAGTAGTAAAATTGAAAATTGCCCATGATTGTCTATTAGTTGATTGCAGATAGTTAGAGCTTGATCTGTGCAAAAATCAAATATCGCTCGATGAAAAAACACCTGAAGTTCTGAGTTGGCGCATGTAAATTGAAGGCTCATCAGAAACACATTTTGTTCCAAGAGCACCATGGTAATGAGTGGAACTCGCATTCTTCTTGTTGTATCACTTAATAGCTGGCCGCTTCAGCGCATTACTGCAGGAGTATCCCGCTTCGGCAGCAATATCAGTCTCGTTCTATTCAACAAAACATATATTTCTCTGTTATTATTATCAAGGACGCCGTTCTATACGCCAAGCTATTGAGAATAAGATGAGTGTGACACGTAATGCGCTTCAACGAGAACTGATGAACGAGAGCCGTGACCGCATGGAATCCTCGGGATGTCAAGCGCTCCACAGTAAGACCACCGACCCGATGGTACGGTTTTTTCATGAAAAGCCTAGAGAAAAGATATGATGCCCAACGAATTCCCAAAGCAAAGAGGACCCACTGAGTTAATCTTGCACGCGATAAGAAAAAAATGGAAACTCCATTGCCGTACTTGTTGGCATCTTCATAATATTGCATAGAAGGATGTGCCATGCAGTCGCCTTCAATTTTTAACTTCGTTTGAGGTGATTGAATGCATATCTGGCCTCTACAATGACTCGCGATGGCCTCCCGCTCAACCGAGTCAGTGCTGCTATATTCTCAAACAAGTATGAGACCAGTCTGGTATCAATTTACCGACCCGAAGAGATGGACGGTTTGGTGAGCCATGAGCGCGAGACGAACCACTAACCTCGTGTGCAACGCAGAGCGCCTTTAACCACTGCGCCACGTGCGCCCCTCGGTATCGCACATGGCACTAAAATCCCGTTTTTTGGAAATGACTGTATACTGTACAACATCGTAGAGAAATACCAAAATTTCTACGTGTAGGTAAAGTTCCGATTCTCTTTCAAATTTGCTTCTTTCGCCATAATTTTCAACCACGCAGCTGAGTCTTCATAGAATGAAAGTTGGTCAAGTAACAAGCTCTTGCGATCCCTCTGTTAACCAGAAATAAGATATTAGTATTGGAATTCGTAATTTGACCATAATATGGCACTCTTTAGTGCAACATTGCGATGTGTTGCGTAGCCAAACAAGCGGTTAAGAGCTTCATTCCAGCAAACGAATAATGCTTTCAAGTTAGCAGTTTGAGGGTCGGTAAGTGAGTTTGTAACTTGCAAACCTTATTATTAGTCTATTAATAGTAATTTATTAGGTGTGTTATTAGTATGTTATGAGGCTTTTCAGCATACTATTAGGTTGCCAATAACATATATTTTACAAGTGCTTTCACCACAACCTAATTGATTGGCACTGTACAATCTAAATTCTCATACAATATCCAGATGCATGAGATAAAACTAGTGGAAAAATTTGAATGCCAAGCTCAGAGCGTATACGGTCTACTAACATGCTACTGGGTTGTCGCTACCAGAAATTTTATACGTGCTTTCGCGACAATCAAATGATTAACACTGTACATTCTAGATTTCTATTCAATATCTTTATACGAGAATCATTATGCAAACGAATCTGATTATTATTAGCTTTGAGTGTGTACCTACTACTCTGTGTACTAAGGCTTTTTTGAAGAACGATTTGCCACCCGTTTTCGAGCTAGAGCAAATTATTGACCCGAACCTAATTCCACGAAGTGAACGTGCAGTGCTTTTTCCCTCGACTCATTATTCATTTCATCCTCCACGTCTGCTGCTGGCCATGACTTGATCTAACAATTCCCAACAGAAGTTAGATAAGCATTGGATAAATAATATTGAGGAAAACAACCTACCGTTGCGTGCATTGTTTCCACAGGATGCGGATCCCCGGAAAATGTAGCAATTATTACGCCAACTTTCTCTACAAAACGCTCAGTCAGTTTCTAAAATTATCACGCATTGAAAATTGCGATTAACTGTAAAAAACAATTACAAAAGTAGAAAGAGAAAAAAATAGTTAGATACTATAAAGAGCTGTCTGAGACACACTCTACGCTCGTGACTGCGCTGTTTGAGTCGTTGCAGAAATTCCTCTCTCTCCCAAAAGCTTTCTCAAACAATCTGTATTGTCATCTGGTTGTACCTTTCCGTTTTTGTAAGCTTCGCGCATCGTCTTTATAACTGATCAACTGAAAAGAGATTATCAAGCTACCCGTATTTACATTTATCAATTCTAAGATAATATTGGTGATATTTTCGCCAATCTTGTCGCAAGAATCCTATATCATAACAGATAATAACTGGTCACATCATAAGTAAGACTAACTCTTTTTTCGAGTTCTGCAATCTGTGCTTTCAAGCTTAGCGTCATTATCGTCTTTCATGTGAATCATCTCTCGACAAGCACTGAGAAATTTGTAAATTCTAAACCCTTCTACAAGTGAAATGAGTAGGTATACTTCAAACTTACTTTCAAAGCTTTCAAGCACACAGAAAGATCACTCCTAAGAGGCAAGTAATTGAATTGAATTTTCCTAGATAAGTTTTAACTCTTTTACTACTTAATCTTGAGTTATAAAGTCGAGATAAGTTGCGAAATTTAACACAAAGGTACCGAGATACGAGCAAAATTTGGAGCCTGAGATATTAGGTTAAAGAAGGAGATCCTTGATTCCACTGAAAATTCAAAGTTTATGCATAAATTCAATCAAAACCATTAATTAATATTTTTCAAAGTCACGACCATCAATATCCACGACCTTCTGTCAACCATCTGTAAGCTTCCGGATCTGCTCAAAGTACCATTTCATGGGCTTTAAATCAAAACCCTGTCTTTTCAACTTGATCAGATGTTTCGAGTCGGCGTCCACGCAAAAAAAATGTTCCATTGAGCGGATTTGAACCACAATAGGACGGCGCAGCATCTCGAATGTAGGCTTGCTGCGGAAGCACCTCAACTAGCTTCAATTCATCAAACTTTTCCTTAGTCCTCTTTGCGATCTGAGGTTTGACATTGACTTGCTAAAACAGCGTGCCCTTTCGGCGAATCAAAGTCGGGTACTATTTTTCAACGCACCGTAGACTTCGTCCAACTGCTCGCAGCAGAGTCCGGCATTAGAGGGGCGACCATTTAGCACAAGTCTGAATGCAGGACGCCTTCGAAATTCCACCCAATGCAGAACATGACCTTATTGCTAAAAGGATTTGACGTTCAACTGTTGGCTGATCATGACCTTTATGGACCCAACATTTGTTCCAGTTGTGATTGACCAAGTAAAAGCACATGCATCCGACATCACGATACGATTGTAAATTCGATCGCTTCGATATTGTGTGAAAGAAGCACTAAATTTGAATTTTTTGCGAGTGTTAAGAAACATTTCCCTCAACCAAGTACTTTCAAAAACGCGATTACCCCTTTCCAAGAGCTTCATAGGCTTTCCACTGCACCATCTTAACGTGACCCCTGGAATGAATAATAACATGTTTGAGGTCACCTCAGGTTCCGAGTTTTGTTCGTATCTCAGCACCTATGTGGTCATATTCCAGTATAGCAGGGCTCTTATATTCGTGTTTATAAAATAGACCTTCTATTCGAGGATTACAACGACAACAGCAAATAAGGAACGTTTTAGACATTAAAAGACTATAATATAACGGACCCCCTCGCTGGAATAAGTTATTATTTCTATTCAAAACAATAAAACCTAGCGCAAAGAGAGTGTTAGCTCTTGTAAGTTGATAAATTGTCGTGCACAAGGACTCACTTTTCTAAATCTGCATGTACTTTTCTTAAAATAGCTTCCAGCTGATCAATTGTGGTGTTTGCCTCTACGATCTGGCCTTGAGATTCCTTAATTAAAAAGGAGATAAACCTCATTTACTTCCTAACATGTATTGCACCAATGCTGATTTTCAATGTTACTTAACATACATTGGGCCAATGCTAATAATGGGTTGCTGCAAAAAATACCAACACTTGAAAAAGGGAGTTTCAAATTGCTACAACTAGACCCAAAACAACTTCATTAGTTAGAATAGGAATGAGATTTGCGAATATACACTGTTCCATAACAATGTAGACATTTGCTTATTTCGATAACACAAAAAACCACACCCAAAACTCCAGGAAAGTATAGCTTTTGGAGGAACTTTTCTCAGCAGTTAAGCTGCTGAAGGTTTTCTCAGATGATATGTGTCAGGATGTTTGGAACTACATGCAAGGTTACGGATTTATTGACTCAATGCCTTTAGCTTTTGCATTAGCTGTACCGCTAGTGATCGAGTCCTGTAGTCTTTTGTCACGAAAAAAGTGTGTCATACGATTGTGTCTCCCGGAAACGCAAAAGTCGCCACATCTACCTTTGATGCAGATTCGGTTCCAGAGAATGTCCGAGGGCTTATCTCCCGTCCTTACTGATGGCCATCGGCTATCTTGTGTGACTCAGTTATCATCGCAAATTGTAAAAGAACTGAAACGTAGAAATGTTTTGTTACTCTTGAACTTTTGAACCACAAATGCGATCTTCAATTAAAACATTCATTGATACGTTGTCCTCAGTCAGTTTACTGCTCATTTTCTTCAGTTTTTGAAAGTTCGTTCTTTTCTGTATAGATATGAAGATCCATAAAGGCAATATCTAATGCTTACGACACATTCTTCTCTCAACTTGTTCGCTTCTGTGATTTTGTCATCAACGAGAATTTTTATATTTTTATCACTGCTCTAAGACATCGGAATTAATGTACTTCACATATTCTATTAATGAAACCAGTGTGAACAAATCTTGCATATATGATTTCGAATACCTTCAAATCCTCGATTTTTTGTTCATAAGGTGCGATTTCTGATTTCAGATCGTATTCCAGTGCTTTCTGCTTCTCACTGGTCACCCTGCTGTCCGAAAGTAATCGTATGAGTTCAGTAAGCTCTAACTGGACTTCAGTGAGATCTCTGCATTGTGAGTGAAACTAGCAATCTTTTCCTTGAAACGCTTGCACTGAAATAAAGAAAAGCTAGTAGAAATTAATGAGGTTAACAACGTTGGCTAAAAGATTGGACGCAGACAAGACAAGGAAACCACAACCACATATAGCACAGTTGGAAAAACCACCACTCCCTTAAGTTCAGAATGCTCCATCGACTTCATCTCTACTTCATTTGGAAGTTTTTTTCGTCTTTCCTCAACCCTTATTTTCAAGCTCCAAAAAATGCTCTTTTCTCGCAAACAAACAACTTCCTACAAGCTATAATGATTTTGATGGGGAACAAAAATTCATTATGTCAATATTATTCAATAAAAACTCTTCCAAAGTACTGAAAACTGCACAGACTTCGTCACGTCCGGTTCACTTTAAGTTAAAAGAAACACCCATTCACAAGAAATCTTAAAATACCACTATCTGAAGATAAATTCATGAAAAACCAAGTTTAACGGAATAACAACAAAAAAGTTTACTGGCCCTATCATTTCAAGTGACATAACCATGATAAAAAAAGTGAAAAACTTCACGATTATATGAGGAACCTTTATAGAGCCTTTATGAAAAAGTTTAAAACTCCTGAATAAAATAAGACAGAGCACTCACCTTCCTGAAATTCGATGTGGTCCACCTGAAAATCGCTCAAATGTAATGACTTACACACTCAGCTTTGATGACATTTTTTGCAGATAACGCTGGAAGTGCTATGCATATACAGCAGGAAGGCGATGGGGAGGAGAGGAGGAGGAGGGATGCAAGACATAGGGCATTCCACTTATAGCACTTCCTTCCAAATAGCTAATTCTGCCGAACAAAACATCTACCATGCCCTCTGTATCTGACACTCTGGGTACCATGTCGATTTTTTGCTTAAGACGAGGCGCTGTCGTTCGGCTGAAAGGGCGCGCTCAAATCACAATGTTGCAGTTCTCTAATGACCTCAAAATTCACGTTGTGCGATGCAGTTGTACACCCTACACCTCCTTTCGAAAGTTCTTCTGTATACTGCAGTGTGAAGCAGTGCCAATTCTTCGCTGCTAATGAATATAAATCCTTTACGAGTATTATAAAGCCATTAATCGTAGATGCTCTTAGAATAATGAAATAGAGTAGTATAGGAATAATCAGAGTGCGCACCCATTACGTAGGTTTCAGCAAGTCGAGACACGGCGCTGCAATCAGTGGTACGATAACGGCCCACGCGGTACCCAATGTGTCACTCGACACCTCATTTAAAATAGATGTTACATCAAGAGCGGCTTGCAAAAAATTTCCCTCTTTGCCTTTTAACTTACAAAAAACTTCTTTTTCAAACAAATTCATTGAGAAATGGAGAGGTGCAATATGCAAAATAACTTTGAATTCTGACAGCATGCCGTTATTTAGTGGAGCACAGTGCCGTCCAGGAAACAGTAGTAAACTTACCTTGCATACCCCTAAAGCGACAAAGCATTCGCGTTTCAATAATTATGTCATATCATCAACCCCTCAAGTTTTCTAGTTATCAAAAAATATCGCCTCCTTTTCAAAAGTCGACTAATCTTCAAACAACATGAAATTAGCGTAGTCTTTTGCGAGTGTCAAGGATTATGTGTTGACCAATCGACAGGATCATCTATATGAGGGTACGGTAGCCAAAGCCAAATCCAAGCTCAAACGACAAGTCACATCAGAGAAACTCCAATAAAAAATCGACCTCAGAAGAACACTGCGGTTGTGCATAATTCTGACTGTCATATGAAATACAGTGCGTACACGCAACCTAAAAAAATATAATCTTAGACACTGGATTTTAAATTACAGCCCCATTTCACGCACGAAATACATTCAAATGGTGCGATTAACTAAAGCTTTCTTCACTACATGAACAATGTGGGTCCTGTCCAGTCATACTTGGATCCCCGATTGGACGGTATGAGCTACCCAAAATCCATTCTCCTCATGATAGTATTATGGCGCGGGAAACCATTTCCGACAAATCCCGTAATCGATCCATGATTAAGCTAACAAAGACGTGGCAGGCGAAGATACAAAATCTTTCCTAATCCTTTCATTGAATTGTGAAAACTTGACAACATTCAACTATTATTTCAGTTCTGATCATTATAAGAAAGAATACTCGCTCTATGGAACATGCATGTATTGAAAATATTGAAGTAGACATGGGATAGTTTCGAATAGCAATAGCAATATCTCCTTTCAAAAGGTTGGTTAACGCAGTGATTGGTGATGCTGTGTATCAGGAAGTAAAGTGATAGACGATTCACTAGCTCAATATCCTCCTCCCCGTCCCCGAAAACTGTTCTGCAATCAATGCGTGAACGCTCACGAACGCCTACTTTGGGCTAACCACAAGAATGCAAGTAAAACGGCTCGACAGCATTCTACGGCATTTATAGACAAAACCATAGACTCAAGTAGTAGCCGAAGCAATACGTGAGATATCTATGAAAAGATTCAAATATTCAAACACAGCCTACGTCCAGACTCTGAAGAAGACCATGTTGCCGAAACGTCGCGTCATCGAACTACTGTTACTACGACTAGTTCTACAACAACTACTACCAACCTCACGTCAAACTAGATAATTAGACTCTATCGGGTCGGAATGTCTCCTTTCCAGACGAACGATTTCCTGGAGGCCTTTCACGCTGGAAAAAACTTCTCCTTTAAACTTTTTGATGACTGCTTGAAAGCTCAAATCTCCGCGATCTCGATAATGTGTTTGATTTATGAAAAGCTCTTGTAATTGCGTTGTAGCAGCATAAATGATATTATATTTCGAACTCAGTTTGCTTTGTTTGCTCGGGTGTGTGAATGAACTCTCGCTGGATTTTGATAGTCAGTCATTCGACAGTCCAAATCTTGGCATAACGTTGGTTTTGAAAATGTTTATATAGAGCGCTAATAGAGCAAAAAGAAATTAACGTTTCGCATTCGAACTAGTGGCTCGCTTCCTAAACTTCATAACGAGTTTATTTGACAAAGTGAAACAAAAAAATTTGTACCTGTAAGACGATAGAACAAAGTCGCTTTCAACAATTCTAATACAGAAAAGCTTTACAATTTGTTAAAAACGGGGGAAAAATTCCCAGATGATGGCGCTATTTTCATTACTTATCTGTAGATTATTTTCTCCGTTTAGGACAACTCTGTAAATTTTTCTTGTATTAGAATTGCAGAAGAGACTTTTCTAATGTTCTATGAAAGAAACTTTCTTTTCTTTCACAATGCCAAATAAACTTGCTATGATAATCAAGAGACGGACGAACTATTCCAAGTGCGAAACGTATTCTTCTTTTTTCCTAACAACGCTCTATGTAAACTTCTTTAAAAATCAATTATAGCTTTAAAGTTGCCGAGATTGGGGTATAGAATGATCACAATAATCTAGCGAAAAACTATTAGAGACCCAAGCCGAGCAAACAAAGCAGACTGAGTGTGAAACATATTGCTTGTAGTGCTACAAAGCAATAGGAAACGCACTTCATAAAGTAAACATGTTATTGAAAAGCCAAGATTTAGGCTTTCAAGTAGTTGCTAAGAGTGAAACTCGTTCCAAAAAGAAATACTTTTGGAAAATCGTGTATCCAAATGGATACATTTCGTTGCGAAAAAGTTGTAGCAACTATCCTTCTGGTCACTGATATAAAAAGATTATAGATAGACTCTTTAGCCAAATTTGAAACTATTTGTGAACAAGTAAGCATATAATTATAGAGTTTAACGAACCTTCTTTTCAACAAGCAACACCTCGACTGCTTCAGATACTTCTTCTGCTGGATGTTCCTCCATAGTTTTTGATAAGTGTAAAAGACGTCTTTCCAGTTAATCATTTCTATCATTCTTTCCCTACAGATGTAGCAGAAGAAAATCGATGTGATGAATAAAAAAGGGTTTTTCATTTCAGAACTATTATCATAAAGTACCCACTCTTATCTCCATACGAAATGATTCAGCCAACATATTTGCATCTCTGAGCTTAAGTAGGGAAAAAGGATTAAATGTCCTATCACATATAACAATATATGTCCCAAAACACTAAGCTGATGATTTTACCTGTCTTTCCATATCAGTTTCTCCATTTGCCATTGTAACGACTGACTTAGAATTTTCTCATTTTCTTTTATTAGTCGACGGTTCTTCTCAGTTGTATGAATGAGTTGCTTGACACTTTCAACTGAAAACCAATGTAGCATCTTAGCGCTCGCAGTAATCTCAAATAATAGCACAAATAGCCATAAAATCTACTCATATCCATGCTAAATATAAGAGCGAATAGAATGGTAGCTGGAAATGAACGTGTACATATTCATCGGATTAACCAGCCAATGATTGCAGTATCCGAATCATTTCCATGTGTGTGGCATCGCTCCGATAACCTAAATGTGACAATAAGTAAGACTTTCTTTTAGAAAAGAAGGATCTAATTCAGACGCAAAGCAGACGAAATAAAAGAATTAAGGAAAAGCTCTTAGTGAGGATCAATCATCGAGGTATGCGCCAAGCATTCAATTTCATCGAGCATTGTTAGAGATGATTGAATTCATATCTGGCCCTTTACAATGACTCGCGGTGTCCTAAAGATGTATCAAGTCAGCGCTGCTATTTCCCAGACAACTCTTCTACCAGCCTGTCGACTCCCAATAAGATAGAAGAGCTGCTGAGAATATGCGCGCGAACGAACCATCGACCAAATGTGCGTCGCAGGCACCTCTAATCACTGCGCCACATGCGCCTTCGGAACGCAATAGCGATATAATTATTAGATCCAACTAAGGGAATTACCAGAATTTTCGTATTAAGTTCACGAATCAAATCACAACAAAGCTACATGGCTACTCCAGCTAATCTTTCAAGCTTACATTTTCCACTCTCAAGCTTAGAAAACCACTCAAGAAAGATCAAAGTTAGGAAATAGTTTTGTTATGACCAATACCACAAACTTAGAAAACGAAACGAAATCGGACTCACTCAATGAATCAACGAAACGATGTTTCATATCGAGAACGCACAGGTGTTGATGTAAGTGGAGTGCAATGAGCAGAGTCGAGATTCTCATTCCCTTCTTTCTAGCAATAGGAATTATACTCCAATTTTTAAAACGCTTTTTGAAATAAGATTCTCAGCGACATTATTTTCACTCTAGCTCTTGAAAACTTCTCTTAAGCACTTTGAAATCCGCTTTCAGTGTATTTTTTTCCTGCTGTGCGGATCT
This sequence comes from Parelaphostrongylus tenuis, assembly GCA_019055375.1. Lineage (NCBI taxonomy): Eukaryota > Metazoa > Nematoda > Chromadorea > Rhabditida > Metastrongylidae > Parelaphostrongylus > Parelaphostrongylus tenuis. The sequence continues at coordinate 18,011 of JAHQIW010003466.1, forward strand.
CAGTAATTCTAGCAATCAACATAGTGCGTTCGTTGTTGACAGCAGGGGAGTATTTAAGGGAGGGGGGGGATGGAGGTGGGGGTGGGGGTGGGGGTAGGGGTTTGATTCCATTCACGTCGCGGCGAGCATCACAACCCACTGGGCCACGGCGTACCCAGCCCTTGGAAAGCCAAGTGAAATTCTCCGTTGCTTTTCATGTTTCTAAATGTTGTCACACTATTTCTTCCCACTTGGCATGAATGAGTTAGTGCTTCAGAGCAAAAAATGTTTTCATAGATTTCAATCGGGTACTAAAAATTTCTTTGGATGAGAAGATAACAAAATCAGATGAGCTAGTCTGAGAATTTCGCAAGGTCTGAAATGGTTCTCCAAGTGCTAGACGCACGTTTCGGCTTTCATGCGAAGCCTCATCAGTAGCACATGCCTTTCGGTCCAACCACGAAAGGCTTCAAACATGCTGTCAGATTATACAGAACCTTTAGCGAGGTGTAAAAAAGCGGTCGAATACATAGGTATTCCTATATTTGCTTTACCAGTCATCAAACATTCGAGTGTTACTGTGATGTCAGGTGATCTTTTCACTTGGCGTACGACGTAACATTCACGGCGCCGATACCCCTAGACGTAGGGGCTTGGTTGTACCGTAAGGCATGTGCTACTGATGAGGCTTGCCATCAAAGCCCAAAGGTGCGTCTAGCTTTTGTAGTGCCATATCAGACCTCATGGAAGACTTAAAATATGGTTTTATGTCAGATTATTTCAACCGGTTGACTTCCGCGGACCTAGATTGAGCGTGTCTTACTGGTAAGAACTCCAATCCCCAACATGGAAACCGCTCCACCCTCCCCCCTCCTGCCACTTCAACCTCAATGTAACAATCACTGTCTGTATCACTTCTCTCTGTCACTTGGCACTCGTCCATCGGAAGAAGGCTTCTGCTTTGATCCCCTACCACTACAATCCACTGTAATTATTTGGTGTTATCTTTTTGATTTTCATTAGAATATGTTTGAATTAATGGCACACCAAATCACACCATATTTCACATAGTAACACCGTATCACAACGATCAATGTATATAATTTACTTATTACCATTTATTCAACAATATGCATCCTAGAACATAATTTATTTACACTTACGTTCTACGTTTACGATTTATGTCTCGTATCAAGAAGTGGCGAAATGCTATACAACTGAGCGTTTTGTCTGGAATACTTACGCTATAGAAGGGCCTTCGATACGCAACGACGTCGAAAAGATGACATCAAAAAGACTACAGCGAAGTGTTGTGGTAAGGGATCGGGCCAGCAACCTTCTTCTCGATGGACGAGTGCCGAGTGGGAGAGAGGGGTGCGACAAACAGTGGTGGCCATTAAGGTTAGGGTCCCAGAGTCGAAAAGGGGAAGAGGGTGGAGCCGTTGGAGAGCCCATGATGGCGATTGAAGCCCTTGTGAGTTAGGCACGCCCACTTTAAATCCACGGAAGTCAGTTGGCTGAGCTAGGACTTAAGACAGTAAAATGAAGAGAAAAAACAACATTCTAAAAGAAATCAGCGAAGCTTGAGACCAGAAAAATGAAATGAACACTGAAATGGAGCGGAATTACTGGATGTGATGTGCTCGTCGTCTCTCGAGGTTGGATGTCCACTATCGGGCTCCGTGTCCATAGCGACGGACCAGTGACGAAGGCGTCGCATAAAGCGATACTATTCTCTGTCTGTTAGTTCCAAATCCTTCATAACATGGCCGATGTCAGTTGATAAACGCAGCAAATAGCCACCTATGGCAGTGAGACGATGATGTCATTGATGAGAAAAGAACAAAGAGATGAAACAATGCGCAAATAGCGACGACGATAAATACGAGTGTTCTCTGTGCGAGAACAAAACACACTTGCTCTGTTAAAAGACTTTACATAAAATCTGTTGGAAGAAAGCAAATATAAAAAAATAAAAAATAAATGAACCAAAAATAAGCAAAGTAAAATAAAGTAAACAAAAAATCATTGGATATGAAGCGGCTTTCAAAAACGGCCCGCCTTGTCCGCAACTACACAAGCTACAAGTACAGCTTCATTTGAGGTTTTCACAACCAGCTTATAGCCAGGTTCTTTCGTGTGCCTCATTCCTTACTGTGTGCGTCACGCCGCGGATGGGAGGTGTAGCGCATTGGTTATTGGTGCGTTGTTACGTGAATTAGGGTCGTAGTTCGACCCCTCACCAAGAACGCCTTTTTACAGTCAGTTAATAAACGCTCTAAGGAACGCCGTAGCTTAGCCACCTCCAAGATAGCAACGAGATTCGTTCTGACCAGGATTCTTTGAAATTTGTACAGTGAATGAAATCCTCAAGCAGCAAACAAAGCAACCCATCAAATATTCGAAGACCTCTGTGCAGGACGAATGCGAGGAAACGTATCCATGTCAGAAGTGCTCGGATCCTCGCATCAAAGTATGTTGACGGTTCGACTACAGAAAAAAAAATAGGACAACGTCAAGTGTCGCCATGTAGTCTAATAGATAAGGCGTCGGACTTTGGATTCCAAGGTTGCAGGTTCGAGTCCTATCACGCTTGCTACCTTTGCTTTTTTGATTCAGAGAGTCAGAGTAGTGGGTAAGAATAGCTAAGCCTTTTCGAGAACCCTAATGGTGATTTAGCCGCCTTTTACCACTTTTATTTGAAGACTCCTGGCAGTCGACTTCCCATTAACTTCTTTAGCAAAGTTAAGTATTGATAGAATTAGGGAAACTTAGCTGTTAGCTGGCGCGAGGTTGGTAGACGACGTCGATGTTACCGTTGTTGATTGTTGTTAGTAGATTGCTGTACGGATAGATGGCTGACGTTTCGGCAACACCGCCTTCATCGGAGCCCGGACGTACACTGGTATCACCATTTATTTGAGTTGGTAGCCAAATCGATGCCTAAGCACCGTCCCATGGATTAAGAAATATTCAGCGCATGTGAGGTCCCAAATCTCGGGTTACAGCGACGAATTCGTTTTTACGGTTCGAAACGCTCCGAGAGTTTTGCGCGTTGATGTTCTTGATTTCCGCGCCAACGTCGTGATAGTTACATCGAAATCAACATTGTTGTGCTTCTGCTTCCTATGTAAACCTAGAGTTTGCTTCTACGGTTTACCTTTCCCACTAGATGTTCTTTTATGCGCAGATGATTGGTCTATACGTTACGCCGATTACCTCGCCTGATGCCTTACATATTATCAAATATATTTGCCGAAACTCATACAATTTCCCTTCTTCCCGTTATGGCAGATTTTACAGCCTTCTGAGTGACACAGTCGATCATGAATTCGGTTGCGAAGCAGTAGACGGCGCAGAGTTGGGGATGGGAGTTGGACTCATGTTGCCGAATTTTCAAGATCACTTCTTTTTAGGCATCTCTTAGTAGCGCAGCTAACTTCGTTTGATATAAAAGGTACTTAAAAGCGATCTCAGTAAGGTGCAAGGGGTCAAAAATATCAACGGACGAAACTTTCGAAGAGTTTTGGATAAACGCTAAAAACCCAGAAATGATCCGTAAAGACGAATGCGTTACTGCAGCGCGAGATTTCGCACCTTACATGCGTTAAATATTGCTTGATTCATGGGACGGTGCTTAGGCATTGATTTGGCTACCAACTCAAACAAACAATGATAATAATGCACGTTTAGGCTCTGAAGAAGGCCGAAACGTCAACCAACTATTCGTACAGCGATCTACGATCAACAGTCAACAACGACGACACCAGCGTCGTCTACCAACCTCGCGCCAGCTAAACAGCTTAATTTTCGTGCATGAATTGATTTAAAACTGGTTTTCCTTAATCAGATTTTCGTGCTATAACAGTGCCTTCCCTTACTCCAATCGAAATAGTGGATGGTGTTGTAGGTCTAATGGACAAAGCATCGAAACTCGGGCCAAAACTCCTTAACGTTCGGTTTATTGAGTGCAAGAGAGAGCTGAAAGAGGGGATTGAATCAGTATTTTGCATGCTATAGTGAAAACTGTAATTGATAGAGCAAAAGTCTCGACCCTGGCAGGACTCGAACCTGCAATCTTCGGATCCGAAGTCCGACGCCTTATCCATTAGGCCACAAGGCCGTGGTAGTCGACTAGTCTATTTTTTATTTTCTCTGCTCAACCTATTATAGCAATTTATTGAACGAATCCTAGCAGTTCTTGTATTCGAATAGTTTCTGAGCATTCATCCTCTGCGAGGGTTATCGAACATTTGAGGTGGTGCTTCGGTTACTACTGCTTAGAAATTTCGCATTCTTTATGAACGTTGCCAAATGCTGCTCGACACGATTCTCCTCGCTATATTGTAAAAAGACGAGCTAAGACGTTCGTTGATTGTTTGTGAGTGTTGACAGTAGGGCAAAAAACCTGGCGCTTAATCACCTTGTTTCTGGAATATTGCATCACTGGCCATTGCGCTACCTCCTTTCTCTGCAGATAATCAATTCATAGCGATATTGCTAATAGAAGGTGAAATCGACGCGTCTTTTCGGTAAACTGGATCTCAACTGTGAAGCTTACGAAGTTTATATTCCGATAATAAATTTCGGCTAATCACTTTATGATTCATCTTCAGCTCAAGATTTTTCAAGGAATCTTTTCAATACAGAAGTCATTTTTTTCAAATAATTGCAGCATCGGCGTTCGCAGTTGTGACCGATTCAACAAATAAGGCACACATCTCAGACTTTTAATGTTCATTAATCATATGCATAGTCATATATGTCGAAATCAATACATGTATTTTCCCTCCTGCTCTTTCAGCTGCTATTTTCAGCGCACATTTTTCTTATACCTTTCAGTATAATTCTATAGGTTTGCACAATTTTTCTTATACTTTTTGATATAATTCTATAGGTTTTCCAGCATATGTGGTGAGTCTTTATTGTACACGAAGTAATATACAAAGAATTTAATCTCCAATCGACAATTTTTGAACCTTGCTAAAAACATTCAATATAGTTTATGAGAATGTCTGAAGTATTTTTGATAAAGGTTGATAGGTCATTGGCTTGCGGACGTTTCAACGACATCGTCCGCCTCATCAGAGCCACCCGTCCTAGAATGGACTCTACTTGATAGCACGGATGGAGAGACGTGTTTTGGTGATAGCACGTTATATTGTGTTGTCACTATTTCTGACACCATGCACAATATCACATACTGTCATCAAAAAACGTCCACAGTCCTTGCTGGTAAACAGAGCTCAGTGTGGGGTGGGTGGCTCTGATGAGGCGGATAATACTGCCGTAACCCGCGTAAGTCATTGACGTATCAACCTCAAAAAGTCTTTGAACATTCTCACAAACCATACGAAGAAAACTACTTTTCGATGAATTTGTCCATCATCTAGATCTCGTGGGATTTCCGACATCTCTGACCGTAATTATGCGCTGACATTCAAAAATCTAAGAATACGTCACTGCTATCATGAGATCTATAAAGCACTGAAGAAATATCAACACCGATGCTCTTTGACACCACGGCACAGATAATGAATGTCCGGACTTTCAACTTTACGTACTGCCAATTTTTTCTTCCATTTCAACAAACATAACCACAAGTGCTGATATACGAGGTAAACTTGAGGTGAATTTAAACCAGTGATTACTCAACCCGCATATGAATGAAACCAAAAATTCACTATAACCTAGCAGTGCAGAAATGTGACCAGACTAAGTATCATTCTTATGGCTTGACCTAATTTAGGCGACTCTGAACGAGTACACTTCATGCCACAGTAATTACTTCAGACATCTTCGTCGTTACAACGGACGCATTCCTGAACTGTAAACTTGTTCTGGAAATGCACTTCTCTGAATGTCAAAAATTAAGTATCTCTTGAGTTCCACATAGAGGTGACATCTTAGAAATTCCGCATGACGTGAAATTGGACCTGATCACAGAAATGCGCTTAAGGTCAAACCCGGAAAAAAGGAGACGTTCGATCTTGCTTTCAATATCAGCATATTTACTAGAATTCACCATAGTTACAATATCTGTCCTACCGTACAAATTCGCCACTGTCCTAGTTCATCTTGTTATAATCTTTCCAATAATCCAGTTTTAGAACAAAGTTAATCAGAAAACCACCAAGTCATTAGCATTCTTCATGTTTCATATTAGATTGGAAAGAAAGTTTTGGGCAATTATAGAAAAAAAGTAGAAATTTGTGCATAAATTCCGAACAAAAACAACAATAACCATTCTTTGAAATAAACGCCATCAATTTCTACGACTTTCTGTCATCGGTCCGCCAAGTTTCAAATCTGATCGAAGTAGACCAAACCTTCGACCTCGAACGAATCAGGAAATTTTTGACATGCTTCTTCACCTTCATCAAACGATTCAAATCGCTGATCCTTCAAAAAGTGTTGCGTTGACTGGAAAAGGCCTAAGCAAGTATTCCGGCACTAAAGCGTTGAAACCAGCGTCCACCAGCACATTTGTTTGTTGTGCTTTCCCTTTCAACTTCGTTGATTTCATCGACTGCAGCTCGTTGTGAAACATCCTCACTCCAATAATGACCCAAAAAAAAACACGAGCTTCGATTGTATCATTGGACATTGCGGATGGTTGTAACGAAGTGAAAATAAAAACGAATCTAGACCTTCATTGGGAAGATCTTTCATAAAACTCCAGTATTCTCATGATATGTAATGGAGTTATCTCTTGCGTATTAAAGTGTCCTAGAACTTTCTTTTCAACCGTAGTATCTAAAACGCATTATATAAACGACTCAAAGTTAAATGAGTTACGGCTGAGTTTTTTGCGATATTAGCTCTGCAGTAAGATGTTAAATGTGACTGTGTTCTAAAATCTAGGCGTGCTTCAAAATCCTACTATCATCGTGAGAACACACTTCATCGCGCTTTCTTTGAATTAGAAAACGACAAAATTAAAGTCTCAATCTTTACTCGTTGTTCTGAGACTGCAGAAGCAAAGAAAGTTAAAGAACCTGTGGAAAGCAAAAGACACCCGTTCCTGCCGATAGTTACTTGATAACAGCGCAGCTTTTCTTCAGATCTTAACAGCAGTTATGCATCTAGTTTCTTGTCATTTATAAATAAAATTCTCTTCATTATGAGGTAGTGAATGCAGGTTCCCAAACAAGTAGTGAACATACCTCGTTTTTATCCAACACCACCATGAAACCTCCCACACAAAAAAAGAAAACGGAACCCCAAAAAAGGGTAGATTTTCTTCAAAAACTGTAGTTTATCACATGTATATGTATCTAAAAAGAAGATATTTGTCACACTCTATACGTAAAACAGCAGTTAAAAATTACGTTTGAAAAATTCCAGCGAGTCTACACCTGTGAAGAAATGATGGTCAAAGTGACAAAACGAAATGCGAGCTAACCTTCACTAAACAATGGTAATAGTGTTGCTCACTCGACTTAGTATTTACAAAATAGGAATTCTGCCGCGGGGTTAAACTGCCTGAACGTATTTTGCTGGAAATAGCCCTCACACTCCATCCAACACACCCTCGAACCAGCCGTCCTCGTTTTTCCTCAGTAGATATACATTACAATTCTCTCGTAAGGATAATTCGTCTGGTTTATCGGCGCCGTAATCATACAGAGCGATAGCTAAATATGACAGTGATAAACATGGAACTACATGATCTATCAGAATCCTTTACTTTACAGTCTTAATATCAATTACATGATGCTACGATTGCTGATGAAAAGATGCTGAGTGATATGAATAACTTTCCACCCCAGGCGGAGTTAAATTTGTGTTTCCCCCCATACCGACGGTCCGTGTTGCCACTACATCTTTATGGTCTTAGGTCAGCTACCACACTTTGCTCGACATAATATATCGCAGCTGTCAGCAACCAACCACTAACGAGTTTCGTCTGCCACGCAAATATCTTCACTGAACCCAGTTAAACTTACCGCTACTATACATAGCATTCTATGGATATTTTTTTTGATTTTACCGCTGTAATGGAAACAAACATGGGACTATTGAAAAGTAAAAAGGAAATTTTACTAATCTCTAGCACTTTCTGAACAGCGAGTTTCCACGTTCGATTGAAGCGCAATATCTCTGTGCACCCGTTTCAGTGCACATTTTCCGCCGAACCCGGAAAAGCCGCAGCTGATTGGTTTCTTGAAAAATCGCTATATAGTTCAGTTACCACGAAGGAGAGAAGAAAATGACCACAGACCAGACAAAAAAGCAGCCTTTGAAGGGCGGACTTCATAGAACTGCTTGATCGTGCGTGGACACTACAGTGTCTATGCCAATTAGAACATGATGAAGAGATGTCCTCTGGCTCTAGCATGAACGGAAAATTATCCATCGTTTTATATGTACCATTATAAAGAAAATACACCAAGCTGCCATCGAATCGCAGCGGAATAATGTAGCTGGACGACATCGGAATGAGATATTGAAGAATTAGGATAAGCCAAACGCTGTAGATCAGCCGCTGATAGCAGTCGACTTTAGTAACCTCCGTTAGAGATAACTGAATACCTGCGTGGCTTTCGCAATGACTCGTGGTGGCCCATTGAGTTATCAAGTCAATGCTTTGATTTTTTCAAACAAAACAGACACTAATATGAGTCATGAATAATGGAAGGCATGATGGACCCGGATTGAACCAGTGACTAAATGTTTACGAATCCCTCGGGACCTTTAACATATAAAGGATACGCAACGGTGATAATGAGTAATAATAATGGTGAAGGTTGAAAAATAGGTTTTCAGATCTAAGAAAGGTAAAAATATCACTCATTATTTGGGAATTACGTCCTACTTTGCAAAATTTTTAACAGCATAAATACTACCTTTTTCATCTTTTCATTATTATTTGAGCCAACATGTCATGTGGTCTGGTAGGGGCTCTTGTACAGCCCGACTACCTTTCTCAATGTAACTTTGTGGCACCCAATCAGCATTTGAGTCAAGAAATTTCCGTGTGAATCTGATGGAGGTGGTGAAGGATCGCCTTCGTGAGTAGAACTGAGCATTTTCATTGCTGGTGGAGGGAGATCTGTCAAATATCAACAAATCATTGGCACGAAATCGAAGTACAAGTACTTGGTAGAAAGTAAGTAGTATGTTAATCAAACACCTTCATATTCGACTACTTTTTAAGACCTCGCTTAAAACAATATAATCTGATAATATATTTTAAGTCTTCATGAGTTCTGTCATGGCATTTATGAAGCACCAAACACGTGTTTCGACCTTTCAGCCTCATCAGTAGCACATACTTTTTATCTGAGTCAATCCCTTGTAAAGGGATATATCCCCTACATGTAAAAGATTCGACGACGAAGATATCACACTGCGCTCAAAAAGATGCTATCATATTATATTGCTTTAAACGAGATTCAAAAATAGCGAAAAGCTAATATCAAATTTACCATTCACGAGCAATCGAATCTTAATCACTACACTGTCGGGTGATCTTGGGTCTTCTATTTTCTATCAATGATGGAGGTGTTTTTCATTCGAAAATAAGAATTTAAGGTTTCTCCGTATCGTAGTGGTGTGGTTTTACGTGCTGCATCGACCGTCTCTGGTTCCCACCCTTACTTCGTGCACTAATGTCAGTATGAACGGACGGCTAATATTGGAACGAACACGGTTAGTTATTAAATGATAGGTATTGCAGTGACATACAAACCGAAGGATTGGTAATTATTTACAATTTTTTCAAAAGCAGAAGGCTTGTCTACCTCTAGGAGTAATATGTAATTAGAAAATAGTTCATTCATAATCTTCTATCTTACTCTTCTTCAGCAGTGTTATGATCTCGTAACTACAAGTCCAAGGATTCTGAGTGATTTGCACAACTCTCTACTCCAGGGTTAAGTTGAACCCGCTTTCCCAGTCGTACCGACTATAAAACATAATGATAAAACAAAGAACATTTTCCAGCTCATGCTACCACTATACCACCAGGGCCACCGTTTTGCTAACATTCTTTAAAAAAAAATCACAGCTGTCCAGCCAACCTTTAATGAGTTTAATCTGCTAAGCACATGCCGGCAATATAATTAAGCTGATGACTTTTGATGGTCTCGGTATTGTATTATTAGCTCGCATCCTCGATATGAATGAAAGGCAAGTTCAACTCCCCGTGGGGTCGACAACTTTACATGTCACTCAACATTGTTAATATATTAACTTTTACAGTGTGTGCTAGTTTGACTCCTTAGGGTTGTTGATTGATCTGCATTACTGCAGATGTAATCCAGACAAGATATTTTTTTGCAGTTACGTCGCACTTCTTTGCGTAGTGGCCACATCTCAATGACATTGTCCGAACATTATAGGGTACCTCTAGTACGTTTTTCTTTAATATCTACTTTTATTCCCCAAAATTCCAGTCTGCAGTTCAGTTTTCATCAGAAACTTCTTGAATTGTTGAGATATTTTAGGTCCACCTATTCACGTTTTTAATTACCAATTATCTTATTATTAGTATTAGTCTCTCCTAGTATTTTGAAGGGTTCAAAAAGACCTGTACATCTCAAATTCAACAGGTAATGCCATTGATGGATCACCAGAGGTACATGCATGTTATCGCTCCTGTTTCACATCACCCGTCGGTCATAGAATACGGTGGACGAGGTAGAAATGCAGTCAGCATGGAATATAGAAATTTGGGACAAGCAGCATGCAGGACCATTTTTTCGCTAGAAGTAGAGGTCGCGTGGTGGACCAAAGTGTTATAGTGCGCCAAAGAAATACGGACAGATGATTTTGGATACTATTCTATTAAGCCTTTCTAGAGCTGCCTCCATAGTCGTTTTCACTGTAGTAGCGCAATAGCTGTTGTATATATTTTGTAGTAGGAATTTTCCTAACATTCCATGGAATGCATCAACATTTTGGCATGTGGAGTATCTGTATATCTAAGATCTTTCTTTGCTTGTATCAGACTCAGGCTGGAGAGAAGAGTGGAAACATGAATACTTGAACAGAATCATTCTTTTGAGTTGAATTGATTGTTCAAGGTTACATTGAAACTGTTGTATATGAATACCAATCTTTGGATCAAGGGGTAGAGGTTTGTTATTTCACGATAGGGCGAGAATGAGGAGTGGTTAAAGGGCACTGAGACGCAAACGTGATCGACAGGTTCGTTCCCGGGCTGAAGGCTAATCAAGGTTCCATCCCTCTGGCGTCTGGGTCAGTGTTTTGGTACCGGACTTGTCTGGAAGGATGGCAGCACTGTTTTGATATACTGTGGTCCACGGCGAATCATTTTATAAACCAACTATGCATTCACTCACCTCGATTGACTATTATTGAAGTTAGATGCATGAACATTCTCCGGAGATTGATCAGCTAGAAATTTGTTTTTCTGTTCTTTATGTGTCATGGTGAAGACTATGAGAACCAGAAAGGAATTTTCAGAGCTTTGGCACAATATAAGTTACCTTTTTCTACTTTCTTGGTTCTTTTTGGTTATCCGGGGACAAATGAGTACTCGACCTCATTCGCTTGACAAGAAGTTTTCATATGAATGTTAGTAATTATTCGGAAGCTTATGTCTCTGACTAGCGCTCTGCTTAGCCGTTTTCTAGAATAATCTTTTTATAGCACTGTAGCATCCAGTATAAAATTGTATATTACACGCATCACGCCTTTTTCTTTTAAGCCGCGTTTAAGCTTATGTCGCGTTTCACAAACGTCCTCTTTTGAATTGCTGGTTTTCTTTCGATAGCACAAGTGTCGGAGAACTAGAAAGTGTGTTGCTTTTTGGAAAGCTCTTTTGATAGCGTTGCAGAAGAAATGAAACATTTGTATTTTACACCTCACAGGACAGAGCTCTTTCTTTAGACTGTCAGTAAGCATTCCATAGCATAAGTTTGAGTGGTTCTCACGCTGTGCTTAGTTTCTAGAGAGACCGTTTCAATACAGTGTTGAAGGGGAAATAAAATTGATTATGTGGGCGCAACTTGTTATTCAATTCGGAATTTTTACTCCACTTTAAAAGGAACGTCATATAAAACGATTGGACCATATTACTACAGGACTTCTTCTACAGTGTTATGAAAAATTAGCCATGTAGAGCTGTAGCGAGGAATTCAAGCTTTCGAATAATTATAACATTTCTATGAAAAATTCTTGTACAGCGAAGTATTTGAATATCCATTTCTCCCGTTATAATCAAAAAGAATCCTTCTTCCCATGATGAAACACTTATTTTGGTGCCAAGCATACACTTTTGTGAAGCGTTTTTTTTTATGTTAGCACGCGCTCTCAAAAAAAGTGAGACGCGACTTAAAGTCACGCCCAAGACTCGAAGTTTTGCATATCATTCAACATTACTGCGCATAAAAGCTTGATTTGTGTATCAAACGAACTTGAAACAACTTGTTTAAGATCACTGAGGCTTCATCAAACCCATATCGCGCGGACATCTATAGCTGGTGGTGGGACTAGTATCAGGAACGAGGAGAGAGCGGAGCCACCTGGATTTCCGCTACCACCTTCTCAACTAAGTTACTATGGCTATGTTGGAATGACAAGATCTGAAGGTTTGTGTTTTGTCGTCTTATCTTATTTTTGTTCCACATGCACATAACTGCTTTATGGATAATCTGGTAATATTTCAAGCCTTTTATGAGGTCTGTTATGGCACTTATAGAGTGCTAAACACGTTCTTCTGCCTTTCAGCTTCATCACTAGCGCGGTACCTTTCGTCTGAGTCAGTACCTTGTTAGAGGATGTACCCTTTCATGTAGAGAAATCGACGACGAAGATGCTGCACTGCGCGCTGGAAGTGAAAATGTCACTTCACAGTACAGGGATTAGAAATCACTGCATGTCCAGTGACAAGATCACCCGACATTTTAGTGATTAAAAGTCGATTGCTCGTGACTGGTAAATTTGATAATAGCTTTCCGCTATTTTTTGAATCTCGTTTAGAGCAATATAATATGATAGCTTCTTGTTGAGCGCAGTACAATATCTTTGTCGTCAATTCCTTTACGTGTAGGGGATATATCCCTTTACAAGGGATTGGCTCAGACAAAAAGTATGTGCTATTGATGAGGCTGAAAGGTCGAAACCCGTGTTTAGCACTTCATAAATGCCATGACAGACCTCATGAAAAGCTCAGAATATGTTATCATATTATATTGTTTTGAGCGAGGTCTCAAAAAACAGTCGAATGTGAAGGTGTTTGATTTTATACTACTTACTTTCTACCGAGTACTTGTACTTCGATTTCGTGCCAATGAATTGTTGATATTTGACAGATATCCGTCCACGAGCAATGCAAATGCACAATTCTACTCACGAAGACGAACTTTACCACCTCCACCAGATTCACACTGAAATTACTTGACGCGAATGCCGATTGGGTGCCACAAAGTTACACTGAGAAAGGTAGTCGGGCTGTACAAGAGCCCTTACCAAACCACATGACATGTTGGCTCAGATAATAATGAAAAGATGAGAAAGGTAGTATTTATGCTGTTAAAAATTTTGCAAAGTAGAACGTAATGACCAGAAAATGGGTGATATTTTCAGCTTTCATAGATCTAAGAATGTATTTTTCAACCTTCACTATTAATACTACTCATCATCACCGTTGCGTATCGTTTATATGTTAGAGGTCCCGTGGGATTCGTAAAGATTCAGTCACTGGTTCAATCCGGGTTCATCATGACTTTCATTATCCAAGACTCATATTGGTGTCTGTTTTGTTTGAAAAAAAATCAAAGCATTGACTTGATACCTCAATGGGCCACCACGAGTCATTGCGAAAGCCACATAGGTATTCAGTTATCTCCAACGGGGTTTACTAAAGTCGACTGCTATCAGCGGCTGGTCTACAGCCTTTTGTCTTATCCTAATTCTTCATAATCTTTATTCCGAAGTAGTCCAGCTACATTATTCCGCTGCGATTCGATGGCAGCTTGGTGTACTTTTTTATTATGAAACACATGATACTATGGATCATTTTCTGTTCATGCTAGAGCCAGTGGACATCTCGTCAGCATGTTCTAATTGGCATAGATGCTGAAGTGTCCACGCACGACCAAGCAGTTCTATGAAGTCCGCCCTTCAAAAGCTGTTTTTTTTTATCTGGTCTATGATCATTTTCTTCTTTCCTTCATGGTAACTGAATGATTCAACGACTTTTCAAGAAACCCATCAGCTGCGGCTTCTCCGGGTTCCGCGGAAAATGTGCACTGAAACGGGTGCACAGAGATATCGCGCTTCAATCGAACGTGGAAACTCGCTGTTTAGAAAGTGTTAGAGATTAGTACAATTTCCTTTTGACATTTCAATAGTCCGATGTTTGTTTCCATTACAGCGGTAAAATCAAAAAAATTTCCATACAATGTTACGTATAGTAGCTGTCAATTTAACAGGGTTTAGTGAAGATAGCAGCAAATCCCAAGACCGACTATCTATTAACCTCGGCATAGTTTGAATAAATGAATAGTTTCTTCTGTTTAGCCGTTCTGAGGTGTTATTGATATATTTATTGAATATTAGCGAAGCATACAACAATACAGTTAGTAATGCAGCTTGAATACACAATATTCGAGGTGGCTAACGTTTCGGTGGGTCGCCTTCGTCAGAGCCTGGAAAGATCACATTGATCCACAATCCACTAAGCCAAAACCTCCATAACCCTAGCAGAAAACGTTAGAGATGTGTTTTGGATCGCATAGTAAAAGCTTCATTCTAAAACACTCACCGTTTTTTGATATTTGGGTCTATCAATTATTAATTATTAATTGAGGACCAGCCGCTTAAGGTCAGTGCATCAGTGGGCTGTGCCTAACTCGGGCCGGAGAAATCAGCCTGAGGTATGGTTCGAGGTCACGCGTGATTACGAGGCACTCCTCTTTTCGGTTCATTTTCGGGCCTTTGTTATGTATCCAAAAGGCTTCTAATGTTTTACGCGCAGATGTTCTTGATTTATGTGCGATGATCGTGAATTTGACGCCGAACATTACTCCTGCATGTTTTTGGTTCCTATGCGTGCCTAGTGGAGTTTTTGAATCACAGTTGCGTAACCCAGCTAGGTGCTCTTTTACACGGAGGAATAGTGGTCTACCCGTTTCGCCAATGTACTCATCGCCGCATATCTCGCAAGAGATTAGGTAAATTATACCCGATCTCATACAGTCGCTGTCTCTGCCGTTCGGACAAACTTTGCAATCATTGGTTTCGCAGAGGCGGTCATACAATCGGTTGCGGACTAATTGACGCTTTAGTGTTTTTGGGGGTATTTCAACTAATGCTACCGAATTATCCAAACCTGCTCTTTTTAGGCATCGTTAAGTAGCTGCAGTTATTTCGTTAGAGATAAAAGGCAGGAGGAAAGGAACCTTATTTTCGTTAGAATTGAGATTTTTCAAACTTTTGAGCAAATCGCGTAGACCAGCTTCATCGACAAAACACCACAACACAGTTTACGAAAGCCTTAAGAGTCAAACCAACATCAGTAATGTGCTACATCAACCAAGGGACACTGTGTTAGGAGGCATGACTCTCCCCGATAATTCGCGATCGCGCTTGGAAATGGCCCCAAGTTTCTCACCAACGCAACCTATCTCTAAGGAAACCCTGAGCAGTAACGCATGCAATTTGTAAGAACTTCAAGACCGACTCCGCTATAAAGCTAGACTAGATTCAACCAACGAGCACGAATAGCAGAACGTAGGGGCAATACCAACACCACCTTTTCCTCGAGCGTTCTTTAGACAGCAAGATCTCAGTAACAAGGTAGATATCAATTTTCGCATATTTTCAAACGAAGCTCTCAGAATCATCAACCACTATCGCGGGAAAATGTTTAGTTCCAACTTAACATCAGCGCAGAAAAGCGGCATGCGTCAGATACGTCAGCTAATGAATTCGAAGGCAAGTAGACTATCAGTTAGTGACAAAGGAGGAGAGTTTGCAGTAATTGCCAGTCAGTTAGATATTGCAATAACAAAACCACCTTGAAGACACCACACTTTATCGCCCATCATCTGCTAAGGAGTTCCAAAAATAGTATCGAAAATTGAACCAACAATGGGTAAAAATAGCGAGCTCTGCTGGTTTAAAGCCATTCGTTATCTCTCAACTAAAACTTGATCCATCATCATGTCCCGTCTTATACTTAGTTATTAAAACTCATAAGTTGGTATGCTCTGATGATCTTTTGTCTACTAATCCATCAAATTTCAATGTTAGACCGATCATCAGCTGCGTAGGCGGATCAACGGACAGGATAACGTGGTTTTTAAACCTAATACTAGTCCAATTACTAAAGCACATTCCAGCCCATCTCACAAACACCCAAATGTTCCTGGACCATTTACGTAACGCGTCTCCAAACAACGCGTACGTGATGGAATCTTTCGACGTAACCGCCCTTTATACAAACGTGTCGAATGATTCCGCAATGCAAGCCATATACGAGCTTTTAACAGAGCACGAAAGGACCACAAACATGTATGGCTTCTCCATTGGGCAGGTTATGGCTCTCTTAAAAGAGTGCCTAAACTGTTCAATCTTTAGATGGTCCGGGAACTATTTTGCTCAAATCAGAGGGCTGGCAATGGGACAACGACTAGCGCCAACACTTGCTATAGCCTTCATGTCTAAAGTTGAGAGCCCAATAATCGAACTCCGGCCGGTACTCTACTGTAGATACATAGATGACTGCTTTGTCGTCTGCTCAACCCAAGAGGAGATGTACAAATGCTTTGAATTGCTGAACAGTCAGTCAGAGTACATAAAGTTCACCCATGAGAAACCGAAAGCAAATTGGCTCCCTTTTTTGAACGTTCAGGTCAACCTGTCCCAAAACTCCTACAATACAAAATGGTACCGTAAACCAAGCAACAAAACATCTTGGTTCACTACCTATCAGCCCATCCTTCACACATAAAACGCGCACTACTTAAGAATATGTTCCGAACAGCGTCAAATGTGTGCACAGGGAAAGAACACAAGGTGAAATCCTTAAGCTTGGCGCGAAAAATAGCCATCTCTAATGGCTACGATACGGTAGGAGCTTCTCAGGTTAGATTTAGAGGAAATACTATGCTCCCAAACGATAAGTCTGGCGAAAATAAGGTTCCTTTCCTCCTGCCTTTTATCTCTAACGAAATAACTGCAGCTATTAAACGATGCCTAAAAAGAGCAGGTTTGGATAATTCGGTAGCAGTAGTTGAAATACCCCCAAAAACACTTAAGCGTCAATTAGTCCGCAACCGATTGTATGACCGCCTCTGCGATACCAATGATTGCAAAGTTTGTCCGAACGGCAGAGACGGCGACTGTATGAGATCGGGTATAATTTACCTAATCTCTTGCGAGATATGCGGCGATGAGTACATTGGCGAAACGGGTAGACCACTATTCCTCCGTGTAAAAGAGCACCTAGCTGGGTTACGCAACTGTGATTCAAAAACTCCACTAGGCACGCATAGGAACCAAAAACATGCAGGAGTAATGTTCGGCGTCAAATTCACGATCCTCGCAGGGGAATTAAGAACATCTGCGCGTAAAACATTAGAAGCCTTTTGGATACATAACAAAGGCCCGAAAATGAACCGAAAAGAGGAGTGCCTCGTAATCACGCGTGACCTCGAACCATACCTCAGGCTGATTTTTCCGGCCCGAGTTAGGCACAGCCCACTGATGCACTGACCTTAAGCGGCTGGTCTTCAATTAATAATTGATAGACCCAAATATCAAAAAACGGTGAGTGTTTTAAAATGGAGCTCTTACTATGCGATCCAAAACACATCTCTAACGTTTTCTGCTAGGGTTATGGAGGTTTTTGGCTTAGTGGATTGTGGATCAATGTGATCTTTCCAGGCTCTGACGAAGGCGACCCGCCGAAACGTTAGCCACCTCGAATATTGTGTATTCAAGCTGCATTACTAACTGTATTGTTGTATGCTTCGCTAATATTCAATAAATATATCAACATCACCTCGGAACGGCTAAACAGAAGAAACTATTCATTTAGTGAAGATATTTGCTTGGTAGACGAAACTCGTTAGTGGTTGGTTACTGACAGCTTCGATGCATTATGTCGAGCAAAGTGTGGTGGCAGACCTATGGCCATAGTGGTGTAGTGGTAACACGGACCTTCGGTATGGGGGGGGGGGGGAAACGCGAATTTAACTCCCGCCTGCGGTCGAAAGTTATTCATATTACTCAGCATCTTATCAGCAGCAATCGTAGCATCATGTAATTGCTATTAATACTGTAAAGTAAAGGATTCTCTTAGATCATGTAGTTCCATGTTTATCACTGTCATATTTAGCTATCGCTCTGTATGATTACGACGCCGATAAATCAGACGAATTATCCTTACGAGAGAATTGTAATGTATATCTACTGAGTAAAAACGAGTACGGCTGGTTCGAGGTTGTGTTGGATGGAGTGATAGGGCTTTTTCCAGGAAACTACGTTCAGGCAGTTTAACCCCGCTGCAGAATTCCTATTTTGTGAATAGTTATTTGAGTGAGTAGCACCATTGCCTATTACTGTACTCTCTCTAGCTGTGATGCGAAAATTCTTGTTTGATACAAGTTTTCATGATCCAAATATCAAAGTGTTTTAGAGGGTTAGCTCATATTTCGTTTTTGTCACTTTGACCATCATTTCTTCACGGGTGTATACTCGCTGAGATTCTTGAAATGCAATTTTTTACTGGTGTTTTGCGTATAGAGTGTGATAAACATATTTTTTTTAGATACATATACATGTGATAAACTACAGTTTTTGAAGAAAATCTATCCTTTTTTGGGGTCCTGCTTTCTTTTTTTGGTGTGGGAGGTTTCATGGTGGTGTTGGATAAAAACGAGGTATGTTCACTACTTGTTTGGGAACCTGCATTCACTACCTCATAACGAAGAGAATTTTATTTATAAATGACAAGAAAAGATGCATAACTGTTGTTAAAATCTGAGGAAAAACTGCGTCGTTATCAAGTAACTATCGGCAGGAACGGGTGTCTCTTGCTTTAAACACGTTCTTTGACTTTCTTTGTTTCTGCAGTCTCAGAACAACGAGTAAAGATTGAGTCCTTAATTTTGTCGTTTTTCTAATTCAGAGGAAGCGCGATGAAGTGTGTTCTCACGATGATAGTAGGATTTTGAAGTACGCATAGATTTTAGAACAAAGTCACATTCAACATCTTACTGTAGAGCTAATATCGCAAAAAACTCGGTCGTAACTCATTCAACTTTGAGTCGTTTATATAATACGTTTTAGATACTACGGTTGAAAAGAAAGTTCTAGAACACTCTAATACGCATGAGATAACTCCATTACATATCATGAGGATATTGGAGTTTTATGAAAGATTTTCCCACTGAAGGTCTAGATTCGTTTTTATTTTCACTTCGTTACAGCCATCCGCCATGTCCAATGATACAATCGAAGCTCGTGTTTTTTTTTGGGTCATTATTGGAGTGAGGATGTTTCACAACGAGCTGCAGTCGATGAAATCAACGAAGTTGAAAGGGAAAGCACAACAAACAAATGTGTTGGTGGACGCTGGTTTCAACGCTTTAGTGCCGGAATACTTGCTTAGGCCTTTTCCAGTCAACGCAACACTTTTTGAAGGATCAGCGATTTGAATCGTTTGATGAAGGTGAAGAAGCATGTCAAAAATTTCCTGATTCGTTCGAGGTCGAAGGTTTGGTCTACTTCGATCAGATTTGAAACTTGGCGGACCGATGACAGAAAGTCGTAGAAATTGATGGCGTTTATTTCAAAGAATGGTTATTGTGGTTTTTGTTCGGAATTTATGCACAAATTTCTACTTTTTTCTATATAATTGCCCAAAACTTTCTTTCCAATCTAATATGAAACATGAAGAATGCTAATGACTTGGTGGTTTTCTGATTAACTTTGTTCTAAAACTGGATTATTGGAAAGATTATAACAAGATGAACTAGGACAGTGGCGAATTTGTACGGTAGGACAGATATTGTAACTATGGTGAATTCTAGTAAATATGCTGATATTGAAAGCAAGATCGAACGTCTCCTTTTTTCCGGGTTTGACCTTAAGCGCATTTCTGTGATCAGGTCCAATTTCACGTCATGCGGAATTTCTAAGATGTCACCTCTATGTGGAACTCAAGAGTTACTTAATTTTTGACATTCAGAGAAGTGCATTTCCAGAACAAGTTTACAGTTCAGGAATGCGTCCGTTGTAACGACGAAGATGTCTGAAGTAATTACTGTGGCATGAAGTGTACTCGTTCAGAGTCGCCTAAATTAGGTCAAGCCATAAGAATGATACTTAGTCTGGTCAGATTTCTGCACTGCTAGGTTATAGTGAATTTTTGGTTTCAATCATATGCGGGTTGAGTAATCACTGGTTTAAATTCACCTCAAGTTTACCTCGTATATCAACACTTGTGGTTATGTTTGTTGAAATAGGAGAAAAAATTAGGCAATACGTAATGTTGAAAGTCCGGACATTCATGATCTATGCCGTGGTGTAAAGAGTATCGGTACTGATTTTTCTTCAGTGCTTTAAGATTTCATGATAGCAGTGACGTATTCTTAGATTTTTGGATGTCAGCGCATAATTACGGCAGAGAGTCGGAAATCCCACGAGATCTAGATGATGGAGAAATTCATCAAAAAATGGTTTTCTTCGTATGGTTTGTGAGAATGTTCAAAGACTTTTTGAGGTTGATACGTCAGTGACTTACGCGGGTTACGGCGGTATTACCCGCCTCATCAGAGCCACCCACCCCACACTGAGCTCTGCTTACCAGCAAGGACGTGGACGTGTTTTGATGACAATATGTGATATTGTGCATGGTGTTAGAAATAATGACAACACCAAATAACGTGCTTTCGTCAAAACACGTCTCTCCATCCCTGCTATCAAGTAGAGTCCATTCTAGGGCGGGTGGCTCTGATGAGGCGGTCGATATCGTTGAAACGTCCGCAAGCCATTGACCTAACAACCTTTATCATAAACACTTTAAACATTCTCATAAACTATATTGTATGTTTATAGCGAGATCTAAAAATAGTCGATTGGAGAGTAAATTCTTTGTATATTACTTCGTGTACAATAAAGACTCACCACATGTGTTGGAAAACCTATAAATCAATATTGAAAAGTATGGGAAAAATTGTGCGCTGAAAATAGCAGCTGAAAGAGCAGGAGGGAAAATACAAGTATTGATTACGAATATGCCTGTGCATATGACTGATGAACATCAGAAGTCTGAGATGTGTGCTTTGTGCAAACGCCGATGCTGCAATTATTCAAAAAATTGACTTCTGGTATTGAGTAAATTTCTTGAAAAAATTTGAAGCTGAAGATGAATCATGAAGTGATTAGCTGAAATTTATTATCAGAATATACACTTCGCAAGCTTCACAGTTGAGATCCAGTTTCCCGAAAAGACGCGTCGATTTTACCTTCTGTTAACAATATCGCTATGAATCGAATGTCTGCAGAGAAAGGAGGTAGCGCAGTGGCCAGTGATGCAATATTCCAGAAACAAGGTGATTAAGCGCTAGGTTCGGTGCCCTACCCTCAACTCTCACAAACAATCAACGACCGTCTTAGCTCGTTTTTTTACAATATAGCGAAGAGAATCGTCTCGAGCAGCATTCTGCAACGTTCATGAAGACTGCAAAATCTTTAAGCAGTAGTAACCGAAGCACCACCTAAATTGTTCCAAAACTTTTACAGAGGATGAATGCTCAGAAATTATTCAAATACAAGAACTGCTAGAATCTCCTCAGTAAATTGCTATAATAGGTCGTGCAGAGAAAATAAAAAATGGACGATGGACTACCACGGCCTTGTGGCCTAATGGATAAGGCGTCGGACTTCGGATCCGAAGATTGCAGGTTCGAGTCATGCCAGGGTCGAGACTTTTGCTGCGTATAATTCAGGCAATCACAGTTTTCACTATAGCATGGAAGATAATGATTCGATCCCCTCTTTCAACTCTTTCTTGCACTTAATAAATCGAACATCAAGGAGTTTTGGTTTGAGGTTCGATGCTTTGTCCATTAGGCCTTCAAAGCCATCCACTATTTCGATTGGAATAAGGGAAGGCACCGTTATACTACGAAAATCTGATTGAGGAAAACCAGTTTTATGTCAAATCATGCACGAAAACTAAGCTGTTTAGCTGGCGCGAGGTTGGTAGACGACGCTGGTGTCGTCGTTGTTGATTGTTGATTGTAGACCGCTGTACGAATAGGTTGTTGACGTTTCGGCCTTCTTTAGAGCCTGAACGTGCACTGTTATCATTGTTTGTTTGAGTTGGTAGCCAGATCAATGCCTAAGCACCGTCTCATGGATCAGGCAAAATTCAACGTATGTAAGGTGCGAAGTCTCGCGTTGCAGTCTTCGAGAGTTTCGTGCGTTGATATTTTTGACCCATTGCACCATACTAAGATCGCTTTTAGGTGCCTTTTTATATCAGACGAGTTAGCTGCGCTACCAAGAGGTGCCTAAAAAGAAGTGATCTTGAAAATTCGGCAACAAGAGTCGAACTCCCATTCCAAACTCTGCGCCGTCAACTGCTTCGCAACCGCTTTTGTGATCGACTGTGTCACTCAGAAGACTTTAATATCTGCCATAACGGGAAGGAGGCGAATTGTATGAGTTCCGGCACGGCACAATATATTTAATAATATGTAAGGCATCTGGGGAGGAGTTTATCGGCGAAACGAGTAGACCAATTCATCTGCGCATAAAAGAACATCTAGATGGGAAAGCTAATACCGACAGAAGCAAACCTCTAGGCTCACATAGGACGCAGAAGCATAACAATGTTGATTTCGATGTAACTATCCCGACGTTGGCGCGGAAATCAAGAACGTCAACGGGCAAAACTCTCGAAGCGTTTCGGGTGGACGCTAAAAACCCAAAAATGAAGCGTAAAGACGAATGAGTCACTGTAACACGAGACTTGGTACCTCACATGCGCTGAATATTTCTTGATACATGGAACGGTGCTCAGGCATCGATTTGGCTACCATCTCAAATAAATGGTGATGCCAGTGTACGTCCAGGCTCCGAAGAAGGGGGTGTCGCCGTAACGTCAGCTATCTATCCGTACAGCAATCTACTAACAAAAATCAACAAGGGTAACATCGACGTCGTCTACCAACCTCGCGCCAGCTAACAGCTAAGTTTCCCTAATTCTATCGATACTTAACTTTGCTAAAGGAGTTAATGGGAAGTCGATTGCCCGGAGTCTTAAATAAAAGTGGTAAAAGGCGGCTAAATCACCATTAGGATTCTCGAAAAGGCTTAGCTATTCATACCCACTACTCTGACTCTCTGAATCAAAAGCAGCAAAATTTACTAGCATGTTAGAATTCGAACCTGCAATCTCCTGACCCGAAGCCCGACGCGTATCCACTAGGCGACAAGCCTACACGTCTGCATGGTTGCGGTGTACTACAGACAGCACTACATTTCCGCGAAAATCATCAGATCAATTAGCTTGTGGTAGAAAGAAGAAAGCGCTTTGAGACTACAGAAATCTCAGCAATTAGCTATGAACCAATGAAACAAAAGTCGACTTATTCACCGTTAAGATTCTACGAAAGGTTCATCTATTTATGATAGATGCTCTGAACACTAACTTTCAGACTGCAAAAAGTCGCGACCCTGGCAGGACTCGAACCTGCAATCTTCGGATCCGAAGTCCGACGCCTTATCCATTAGGCCACAGGGCCTCACTTGACGTCGTCCTTTTTCTTCTAAAGTCGACCCATCAACACAGTTTAACGCGCGGATCCTGGCACTTCTGACATGGATACGTTTCCTTGCATTCGTCCTGCACAGAGGTCTTCGAATATTTGATGGGTGGCTTTGTCTGCTGCTTGAGGATTTCATCTACTGTACGAATTTCAAAGAGTCCTGGTCAGAACGAATCTCGTTGCTATCTTGAAGGTGGCTAAGCTACGGCGTTCCCTAGAGCATTTATTATCTGATTGTAAAAAGGCGTTCTTAGTGAGGAGTCGAACAACGACCCTAATTCACGTAACACCGCACCCATAACCAAGGCGCTACACCTCCCATCCGCGGCGTGGGTCACACAGTAAGGAATGAGGCACAAGAACGAATCTGGCTATAAGCTGGTGTGAAGACCTCAATGAAGCTGTACTTGTAGCTTGTGTAGTTGCGGACATGGCGGGCCGTTTTTGAAAGCCGCTTCATATCCAATGATTTTTTGTTTACTTTCATTTTACTTCGTTTAATTTTGGTTTATCTATCTTTTATTTTGTTTATTTATTTGATTTCTCCCTGCAGATTTTATGTGAAGTTTTTTAACAGAGCAAGTGTGTTTTGTTTTCGTACAGAAAACAATCGTATTTATCGTCGTCGCTATTTGCGCATTGTTGCATCTCTTTGTTCTTTTCTCATCAATGACGTCATCGTCTCACTGCCATAGGTGGTTATTTGCTTCGTTTATCAATGACATCGGCCGTATTATGAAGGATTTGGGACTAACAGACAGAGAATAGTATCGCTTTATGCAACGCCTTCGTTACTGGTCTGTCGCTTTGAACACGGAGCTCGATAATGGACATTCAACCCCGAGAGACGACGAGCACATCACATCCAGTAATTCTGCTCCATTTCAGTGTTCATTTCATTTTTCTGGTCTCAAGCTTCACTAATTTCTTTTAGAATGTCGTTTTTTCTTTTCATTTCACTGTCTTAAGACCTCGCTCAGCCAACTGACTTACGTGGATCCAAACTGGGCATGCCTAACTCGCAAGGGCTTCAATCGCCAGCATGGGAACTTCTCCACCCTCCCCCCTTTTCGACTTTGCGACCCTAACCTTAATGGCCACCACTGTCTGTCTCACCCCTCTCTCCCACTCGGCATTCGTCCATCAAGAAGAAAATTGCTGGTCCGATCCCTTACCACAACACTTCGCTGTAGTCTTTTTGATGCTATCTTTTCGACGTCGTTGCGTATCGAAGGCCCTTCTATAGCGTAAGTATTCCAGCAAAAGCGCTCAGCTGTTTAGCATTTCGCTACTCTTGATACAAGGCATAAATCATAAACGTAGAACGTAAATGTAAATGAATTATGTTGTTATAAAAGGCATATTGTTGAAAAATGGTAATAAGTAAATTATATACATTGATCGCTTGTGATACGGTGTTACTATGCGAAATATGGTGTGATTTGGTGTGCAATTAATTTGGACATAATGTAGTGAAAATAAAAAAGATAAAACCAAAAAATTACAGTGGATTGTTGTGGTAGGAAATCAAAGCAGAAACATTCTTCCCGATGGACGA
This sequence comes from Parelaphostrongylus tenuis, assembly GCA_019055375.1. Lineage (NCBI taxonomy): Eukaryota > Metazoa > Nematoda > Chromadorea > Rhabditida > Metastrongylidae > Parelaphostrongylus > Parelaphostrongylus tenuis. Next base: position 43,307 of record JAHQIW010003466.1, read on the forward strand.
GTGCCGAGTGACAGAGAGAAGTGAGACAGACAGTGATTGTCACATTGAGACTAAAGTGGCAGGAAGAGGAGAGGTCGAGCGGTTTCCAAGCTGGATATTGGTATTCTTACCAGTTAGACGCGGCCAATCTAGGTCCGCGGAAGTCAACCGGTTGAAATAATCTGACATGAGACCATATTTTCAGTCTTCCGTGAGGTCTGAGATGGCACTTCAGAGCTAGACGCACCTTTGGGCTTTGATGGCAAGTCTCATCAATAGCTTATGCCTTACGGTTCAACTAAGCCCCTACTTCTAGGTGTATCGGCGCCGTGAATGTTGCGCTGTACGCCAAGTGAAAAGATCCCCTGACATCACAGTAACATTCGAATGTTCGATGACTGGTAAAGCAAATATAGAAATACCTATGTATTCGACTGCCTTTTTACACCTCGCTTAACCTTCTGTATAATCTGACAGCATGTTTGAGGTCTTTCGTGGTTGGACCGAAAGGCATGTGTTACTGATGAGGCTTGACATGAAAGCCGAAACGTGCGTCTAGCACTCGGAGAACCATTTCAGACCTCACGAAATTCTTAGAATAGCTTATCTAATTATGTTATCTTCTCATCCAAAGAAATTTTTAGTACTCGATTTGAAATCTATGGAAAACATTTTTTGTTTTCTTTTCATTATTATTTGAGCCAACTTGTCATGTGGTCTGGTAAGGGCTCTTGTACAGCCCGATACACGTGTTTAGTCCTTACAGACCCGTCAGTCGGGCAGAATCCGTCGTCTTTCGACTTTTTAAAGTCAGTTCTCTCGGGAGCTCTGCTCCCTTACAAATAGTTATAGAAGGCGAACGTTTTACACTCTATGTCAAGCGAAATTTTCACCTAACACAGAGTGTCTGCGCACTCGATTGCTCTTTGGCTAGTATTTTTATCATGTTATACCTTTATTTCGAGTGCTTTATTAAGACCACGCTCAAATTTCAATAAATCCTTTAACTATTATTTTTTAACATTTCTTGCTCTGAAGCACTAACTCATTCAGGCCAACTGGGAAGAAATAGTGTGACAACATTTGAAAACATAAAAATCAACGGAGAAATTCACTTGGCTTCAAAAGAACTGGATGCGCCGTGGCCGAATGTTTTGTTGCTCGCCGGTGACGTGAATGGGGTCAGACCCTACCCTTTCCCCCACCCCCACCCCCACCTTCCCTCCCCCTCCCCTCCCTTCAATACTCCCCGGCTGTCAACAACTAACGCACTATGTTGAATGCTGGAATTACTGAGATCCGCACAGTAGGATTCGAAAGCGGATTTCAAAGTGTTTAAGAGAAGTTGCCAAGAGTTAGAGTGAAAATAATGCCGCTGAGGGTATTATTTCGAAAAGCCATTCCAAAAACTGGAGTATAATTGTATTGCTAGGAAGAAGGGAATGAGAATCTCGACTCTGCTCAATGCACTTCCTTACATCAACACCTGTGCCTTCTCGTCATGAAACATCGTTTCGTTGATTCCTTGAGTGAGTCCGATTTCGTTTCGTTTTCTAAGTTTGTGGTATTGGTCATAACAAAACTTTTTCCTAACTTTGATCTTTCTTGAGTGGTCTTTCTAGCTTGAGCGTGGAAAATGTAAGCTTGAAAGATTAGCTGGAGCAGCCATGTAGCTTTGTTATGATTTGATTCGTGAACTTGATACGAAAATTCTGGTAATTCCCTTAGTTGGACCTAATAATTATATCGCTATTGCATTCCGAAGGCGCATGTGGCGCAGTGATTAGAGGTGCCCTGCGACGCACATTTGGTCGATGGTTCGTTCGCGCGCCCATTCTCGGCATCTCTTCATCTTTTTGGGAGTCAACATGCTGGTAGAAGAGTTGTCTGGGAAGTAGCAGCGCTGACTTGATACATCGTTAGGACACCACGAGTCACTGTAAAGGGCCAGATATGAATTCAATCACCTCTAACAATGCTCGATGAAATCGAATGCTTGGCGCATACCTCGGTGATTGATCAACATTAAGAGCTTTCTCTTAATTCTTTCATATCGTCTTGCTTTGCGTCTGAAGGAGATTCTTCTTTTCTAAAAAAATCTTTCACTCATTGTCACATTTAGGTTATCGGAGCGATGCCACACACATGGAAATGATTCGGATGCTGCAATCATTGGTTGGTTAATCCGATGAATGTGTACACGTTCATTTCCAGCTACCATTCTATTCGCTCTTATATTTAGCATGGATATGAGTAGATTTTATAGCTATTTGTGCTATTATTTGAGTTTGCTGCGAGCGCTAAGATGCTACATTAGTTTTCAGTTGAAAGTGTCAAGCAACTCATTCATACAACTGAGAAGAACCGTCGACTAATAAATGAAAATGAGAAAATTCTAAGTCAATCGTTACAATGGCAAATGGAGAAATCTGATATGGAAAGGCAGGTAAAATCATCAGCTTAGTGTTTTCGGGACATCTATTGTTATATGTAATACTACATTTAATCCTTTTTTCCCTAACTTGAAGCTCGTATGGAGATAAAGTGGGTACTTTATAATTATAGTTCTGGAATGAAGAACCATTTTTTTATTTACCACATCGATTTTCTTCTGCTACATTTGTAGGAAAAGAATGATAGGAATGTTTAACTGGAAAGACGTCTTTTACACTTGATAAAAACTATGGAGGAACATCCAGCAGAAGAAGTATCTGAAGCAATCGAGGTTTTGAGTGTTGAAAATAAGGTTCGTTAAACTCTATAATTATATGCTTACTTGTTCACAAATAGTTTCAAATTTGGCTAAAGAGTCTATCTATAATCTTTTTCATATCAGTAACCAAGAGGATAGTTGCTACAACTCTTTCGGAACAAAACGTATCCATTTGGATATACGATTTTCCAAAAGTATTTCTTTTTGGAACGCCTTTCACTCTTAGCAACTACTTAAAAGCCTAAATTTTGGCATTTCAATAACATGTTTACTTTTTGAAGTGCGTATCCTATTGCTTTGTAGCACCACAAGTAATATCTTTCACACTCAGTCTGCTTTGTTTGCTCGGCTTGGGTCTCTAACTAGTTTTTCGCTAAATTATTTGTGATCATTCTAAACCCCATTCTCGGCAACTTTGAAGCTATAATTGATTTTTGAAGAAGTTT
>JAHQIW010003467.1:0-40244 GCA_019055375.1 Parelaphostrongylus tenuis
ATTGATACGTTGTCCTCAGTCAGTTTACTGCTCATTTTCTTCAGTTTTTGAAAGTTACGTTCTTTTCTGTATAGATATGAAGATCCATAAAGGCAATATCTAATGCTTACGACACATTCTCCCTCAACTTGTTCGCTTCTGTGATTTTGTCATCAACGAGAACTTTTATATTTTATCACTGCTCTAAGACATCGGAATTAATGTACTTCACATATTCTATTAATGAAACCAGTGTGAACAAATCTTGCATATATGATTTCGAATACCTTCAAATCCTCGATTTTTTGTTCATAAGGTGCGATTTTGATTTCAGATCGTATTCCAGTGCTTTCTGCTTCTCACTGGTCACTCCTGCTGTCCGAAAGTAATCGTATGAGTTCAGTAAGCTCTAACTGGACTTCAGTGAGATCTCTGCATTGTGAGTGAAAACTAGCAATCTTTTCTCTGAAACGCTTGCACTGAAATAAAGAAAAGCTAGTAGAAATTAATGAGATTAACAACGTTGGCTAAAAGATTGGACGCAGACAAGACAAGGAAACCACAACCACATTATAGCACAGTTGGAAAAACCACCACTCCCTTAAGTTCAGAATGCTCCATCGACTTCATCTCTACTTCATTTGGAAGTTTTTTCGTCTTTCCTCAACCCTTATTTTCAAGCTCCAAAAAATGCTCTTTTCTCGCAAACAAACAACTTCCTACAAGCTATAATGATTTTGATGGGGAACAAAAATTCATTATGTCAATATTATTCAATAAAAACTCTTCCAAAGTACTGAAAAACTGCACAGACTTCGTCACGTCCGGTTCACTTTAAGTTAAAAGGAAACACCATTCACAAGAAATCTTAAAATACCACTATCTGAAGATAAAATTCATGAAAAACCAAGTTTAACGGAATAACAACAAAAAAGTTTACTGGCCCTATCATTTCAAGTGACATAACCATGAATAAAAAAAGTGAAAAACTTCACGATTATATGAGGAACCTTTATAGAGCCTTATGAAAAAGTTTAAAACTCCTGTATAAAATAAGACAGAGCACTCACCTTCCTGAAATTCGATGTGGTCACCTGAAAATCGCTCAAATGTTATGACTTACACACTCAGCTTTGATGACATTTTTTGCAGATAACGCTGGAAGTGCTATGCATATACAGCAGGAAGGCGATGGGGAGGAGAGGAGGAGGAGGGATGCAAGACATAGGGCATTCCACTTATAGCACTTCCTTCCAAATAGCTAATTCTGCCGAACAAAAACATCTACCATGCCCTCTGTATCTGACACTCTGGGTACCATGTCGATTTTTTGCTTAAGACGAGGCGCTGTCGTTCGGCTGAAAGGGCGCGCTCAAATCACAGTGTTGTAGTTCTCTAATGACCTCAAAATTCACGTTGTGCGATGCAGTTGTACACCCTACACCTCCTTTCGAAAATGCTTCTGTATACTGCAGTGTGAAGCAGTGCCAATTCTTCGCTGCTAATGAATATAAATCCTTTACGAGTATTATAAAGCCATTAATCGTAGATGCTCTTAGAATAATGAAATAGAGTAGTATAGGAATAATCAGAGTGCGCACCCGTTACGTAGGTTTCAGCAAGTCGAGACACGGCGCTGCAATCAGTGGTACGATAACGGCCCACGCGGTACCCAATGTGTCACTCGACACCTCATTTAAAATAGATGTTATATCAAGAGCGGCTTGCAAAAAATTTCCCTCTTTGCCTTTTAACATACAAAAAAACTTCTTTTTCAAACAAATTCATTGAGAAATGGAGAGGTGCAATATGCAAAATAACTTTGAATTCTGACAGCATGCCGTTATTTAGTGGAGCACAGTGCCGTCCAGGAAACAGTAGTAAACTTACCTTGCATACCCCTAAAGCGACAAAGCATTCGCGTTCTCAATAATTATGTCATATCATCAACCCCTCAAGTTTTCTAGTTATCAAAAAATATCGCCTCCTTCTCAAATGTCGACTAATCTTCAAACATCATGAAATTAGTGTAGTCTTTTGCGAGTGTCAAGGATTATGTGTTGACCAATCGACAGGATCATCTATATGAGGGTACGGTAGCCAAAGCCAAATCCAAGCTCAAACGACAAGTCACATCAGAGAAATTCTAATAAAAAATCGACCTCAGAAGAACACTGCGGTTGTGCATAATTCTGACTGTCATATGAAATACAGTGCGTACACGCAACCTAAAAAAAAAATTTAGACACTGGATTTTAAATTACAGCCCCATTTCACGCACGAAATACATTCAAATGTGCGATTAACTAAAGCTTTCTTCACTACATAAACAATGTGGTTCCTGTCCAGTCATACTTGGATCCCCGATTGGACGGTATGAGCTACCCAAAGTCCATTCTCCTCATGATAGTATTATGGCGCGGGAAACCGTTTCCGACAAATCCCGTAATCGATCCATGATTAAGCTAACAAAGACGTGGCAGGCGAAGATACAAAATCTTTCCTAATCCTTTCATTGAATTGTGAAAACTTGACAAGCATTCAACTATTATTTCAGTTCTGATCATTATAAGAAAGAATACTCGCTCTATGGAACATGCATGTATTGAAAATTTTGAAGTAGACATGGGATAGTTTCGAATAGCAATAGCAATATCTCCTTTCAAAAGGTTGGTTAACGCAGTGATTGGTGATGCTGTGTATCAGGAAGTAAATGATAGACGATTCACTAGCTCAATATCCTCCTCCCCGTCCCCGAAAACTGTTCTGCAATCAATGCGTGAACGCTCACGAACGCCTACTTTGGGCTAACCCACAAGAATGCAAGTAAAACGCGGCTCGACAGCATTCTACGGCATTTATAGACAAAACCATAGACTCAAGTAGTAGCCGAAGCAATACGTGAGATATCTATGAAAAGAATTCAAATATTCAAACACAGCCTACGTCCAGACTCTTGTCGCCTTGTGGCATAATGGATAAGGCGTGAGACTTTGGATCCGAAGATTGCAGGTTCGAGTCCTGCCAGGGTAGGGACTTCTTGCAGTCTGGAAGTAAGTGTTCAGAGCATCTATCATAAATAGATGAACCTTTCTTAGAACCTTAACGGTGAATAAGTAGACCTTTACTGCATTGATTCATAGCTAATTGCTGAGATTTCTGTAGTATCAGAGCGCTTTCTTCTTCTACCACAACCTAATTGATCTGGTGATTTTCGCGGAAATGTAGTGCGGTCTGCAGTACACCACAACCATTCTCCACGTGGCCTTGTGGCCTAGTGGATAGGCGTCGGACTTTGGATTCGAAGGTTGCAGGTTCGAGTCCTAACAGGCTCGCGCACTTCGCTGTTTTTGACTCAGAAAGTCAGAGTAGTGGGTAAGAATAGTTAAGCCTTTTCAAGAACCCTACTGGTCACTTAGCCGCCTTTTACCACTTTTATTTGAAACTCCGCGCAATCAACTTCCTATTAGCCTCTTTAGCAAAGTTAATTATCGATATAATTAGGGAAACTTAGCTGTTAGCTGGCGCGAGGTTGGTAGACGACGTCGATGTTACCGTTGTTGATTGTTGTTAGTAGATTGCTGTACGGATAGATGGCTGACGTTTCGGCAACACCGCCTTCTTCGGAGCCCGGACGTACACTGGTATCACCATTTATTTGAGTTGTTAGCCAAATCGATGCCTAAGCACCGTCCCATGGATTAAGAAATATTCAGCGCATGTGAGGTCCCAAATCTCGGGTTACAGCGACGAATTCGTTTTTTACGGTTCGAAACGCTTCGAGAGTTTTGCGCGTCGATGTTCTTGATTTCCGCGCCAACGCGTGATAGTTACATCGAAATCAACATTGTTGTGCTTCTGCGTCCTATGTAAACCTAGACCTACGCCGATTTACTCCTCGCCTGATGCCTTACATATTATCAAATATATTTGCCGAAACTCATACAATTTCCCTTCTTCCCGTTATGGCAGATTTTACAGCCTTCTGAGTGACACAGTCGATCATGAATTCGGTTGCGAAGCAGTAGACGGCGCAGAGTTGGGGATGGGAGTTGGACTCATGTTGCCGAATTTTCAAGATCACTTCTTTTTAGGCATCTCTTAGTAGCGCAGCTAACTTTGTTTGATATAAAAAGGTACTTAAAAGCGATCTCAGTAAGGTGCAAGGGGTCAAAAATATCAACGGACGAAACTTTCGAAGAGTTTTGGATAAACGCTAAAAACCCAGAAATGATCCGTAAAGACGAATGCGTTACTGCAGCGCGAGATTTCGCACCTTACATGCGTTAAATATTGCTTGATTCATGGGACGGTGCTTAGGCATTGATTTGGCTACCAACTCAAACAAACAATGATAATAATGCACGTTTAGACTCTGAAGAAGGCCGAAACGTCAACCAGCTATTCGTACAGCGATCTACGATCAACAGTCAACAATGACGACACCAGCGTCGTCTACCAACCTCGCGCCAGCTAAACAGCTTAATTTTCGTGCATGAACTGATTTAAAACTGGTTTTCCTTAATCAGATTTTCGTGCTATAACAGTGCCTTCCAATTACTCCAATCGAAATAGTGGATGGTGTTGTAGGTCTAATGGACAAAGCATCGAAACTCGGGCCAAAACTCCTTAACGTTCGGTTTATTGAGTGCAAGAGAGAGCTGAAAGAGGGGATTGAATCAGTATTTTGCATGCTATAGTGAAAACTGTAATTGATAGAGCAAAAGTCTCGACCCTGGCAGGACTCGAACCTGCAATCTTCGGATCCGAAGTCCGACGCCTTATCCATTAGGCCACAAGGCCGTGGTAGTCGACTAGTCTATTTTTTATTTTCTCTACTCAACCTATTATAGCAATTTATTGAACGAATCCTAGCAGTTCTTGTATTCGAATAGTTTCTGAGCATTCATCCTCTGCGAGGGTTATCGAACATCTGAGGTGGTGTTTCGGTTACTACTGCTTAGAAATTTCGCATTCTTTATGAACGTTGCCAAATGCTGCTCGACACGATTCTCCTCGCTATATTGTAAAAAGACGAGCTAAGACGTTCGTTGATTGTTTGTAGAGTGTTGACAGTAGGGCAAAAAACCTGGCGCTTAATCACCTTGTTTCTGGAATATTGCATCACTGGCCATTGCGCTACCTCCATTCTCTGCAGATAATCAATTCATAGCGATATTGCTAATAGAAGGTGAAATCGACGCGTCTTTTCGGTAAACTGGATCTCAGCTGTGAAGCTTAGGAAGTTTATATTCCGATAATAAATTTCGGCTAATCACTTTATGATTCATCTTCAGCTTCAAGATTTTTCAAGGAATCTTTCTCAATACAGAAGTCATTTTTTTCAAAAATTGCAGCATCGGCGTTCGCAGTTGTGACCGATTCAACAAATAAGGCACACATCTCAGACTTTTAATGTTCATCAATCATATGCATAGTCATACATGTCGAAATCAATATGTGTGTTTTCCCTCCTGCTCTTTCAGCTGCTATTTTCAGTGCACAATTCTTCTTATACTTTTCAATATAATTCTATAAGTTTTCCAACACATGTGGTGAGTCTTTATTTTACACGAAAGTAATATACAAAGAATTTAATCTTCAATCGACAATTTTTGAACCTTGCTAAAAACATTCAATATAGTTTATGAGAATGTCTGAAGTATTTTTGATAAAGGTTGATAGGTCATTGGCTTGCGAACGTTTCAACGACATCGTCCGCCTCATCAGAGCCACCCGTCCTAGAATGGACTCTACTTGATAGCACGGATGGAGAGACAGTGTTTTGGTGATAGCACGTTATATTGTGTTGTTACTATTTCTGACACCATGCACAATATCACATATTGTCATCAAAACACGTCCAAGTCCTTGCTAGTAACTAGACTTCAGTGTGGGGGTGGGTGGCTCTGATGAGGCGGATAATACTGCCGTAACCCGCGTAAGTCATTGACGTATCAACTTCGAAAAGTCTTCAAACTTTCTCACAAACCATACGAAGAAAACTACTTTTCGATGAATTTGTCCATCATCTAGATCTCGTGGGATTTCCGACATCTCGACCGTAATTGTGTGCTGACATTCAAAAATCTAAGAATACGTCACTGCTATCATGAGATTATAAAGCACTAAAAAATATCAACACCGATGCTCCTCGAACCACGGCACAGATAATGAATGTCCGGACTTTTAACTTTACGTACTGCACAATTTTTTCTTCCATGTTAACAAACATAACCATAAGTGCTGATATACGAGGAAAACTTGAGGTGACTTTAAACCAGTGATTACTCAACCCGCATATGAATGAGACCAAAAATTCATTATCACCTAGCAGTGTAGAAATCTGACCAGATTAAGTATCATTCTTATGGCTTGACCTAATTTAGGCGACTCTGAACGAGTACACTTCATGCCACAGTAATTACTTCAGACACCATCGTCGTTACAACGGACGCATTCCTGAGTTGCAAACTTGTTCTGGAAATGCACTTCTTTGAATGTCAAAAATTAAGTATCTCTTGAGTTCCACATAGAGGTGACAACTTAGAAATTCCGGATGCCGCTTAAGGGCAAATCCGGAAAAAAAGGAGACGTACGATATTGCTTTCAATATAAGCATATTTACTAGAATTCACCATATTTACAATATCTGTCCTACCGGACAAATTCGCCACTGTCCTAGTTCTTCTTGTTATAATCTTTCCAATAATCCAGTTATAGAAAAAAGTTAATCAGGAAACCACCAAGTCATTAGCATTCTTCATGCTTCATATTAGGTTGGAAAGAAAGTTTTGGGCAATTATAAAAAAAAATCAAAAATTTGTGCATGGATTCCAAACAAAAACCACAATAACCATCCTTCGAAATAAACGCCATCAATTTCTACGACTTTCTGTCATCGGTCCGCCAAGTCTCGGATCTGCTTGAAGTAGACCATTTCTTCGACCTCGAATCAAGGAATTCTCGACAAGCTTCTTCAGCTTCATCGAACGATTCAAATAGGGGATCCTCCAAAAAGTGCTGCATTGATTGGAAAAGGCCAAAGCAAGTCCTTCCCCACTAAAGCGTTGAAACCAGCGTCCACCAAAACATTTGTTTGTTGTGCCTTTCCTTTCAACTTCGTTGATTCATCGACTGCAGCTCGCTGTAAAACACTATTACACCAATGATGACTCAAAAAATACGAGCTTCGACTGTATCATTGGACATGGCGGATGGCTGTAACGAAGTGAAAATCAAAACGAATCTAGACCTTCAGTGGGAAATTCTTTCATAAAACTCCAATATCCTCATGATATGTAATGGAGTTATCTCATGCGTATTAAAGTGTTCTAGAACTTTCTTTTCAACCGTAGTATCTAAAACGTATTATATGAACGACTCAAAGTTGAGTGAGTTACGACCGAGTTTTTTGCGATATTAGCTCTACAGTAAGATGTTGAATGTGACTTTGTTCTAAAATCTATGCGTACTTCAAAATCCTACTATCATCGTGAGAACACACTTCATCGCGCTTCCTCTGAATTACAAAAACGACGAAATTAAGGACTCAATCTTTACTCGTTGTTCTGAGACTGCACAAACATAGAAAGTTAAAGAACCTGTGGAAAGCAAAAGACACCCGTTACTGCCGATAGTTACTTGATAACAACGTAGCTTCTCTTCAGATTTTAATAGCAGTTATGTATCTAGTTTCCTGACATCTATAAATAAAAATCTCTTCATTATGAGGCAGTGAATGCAGGTTCCCAAACAAATAGTGAACATACCTCGTTGTTATCCAACACCACCATGAAACCCCCCCCACACAAAAAAAAAGAAAACAGGACCCCAAAAAAGGGTAGATTTTTTTCAAAAACTGTAGTTAATCACATGTATATGTATCTAAAAAGAAGATATTCATCACACTCTATACGTAAAACACCAGTTAAAAAATTACATTTGAAAAATTCCAGCGAGTCTACATCTGTGAAGAAATGTTGGTCAAAGTGACATAAACGAAATATGAGCTAAACTTCACTAAACAATAGGTAATGGTGTTGCTCACTCGACTAACTATTTACAAAATAGCAATTCTACCGCGGGTTTAAACTGCCTGAACGCAGTTTCCTGGAAAAAGCCCTGTCACTCCATTCAAAACACCCTCGAACCAGTCGTTCTAATTTTTCCTCAGTACATATACATTACAATTCTCTCGTAAGGATAATTCGTCTGGTTTATCGGCGCCGTAATCATACAGAGCGATAGATAAATATGACAGTGATAAACATAAAACTTCATGATCTATCAGAATCCCTTACTTTACAATTTTAATATCAATTACATGATGCTACGATTGCTGATGAAAAAATGCTGAGTGATATGAATAACTTTCGACCCCATGCGGGAGTTAAATTCGCGTTTCTCCCCATACCGATGATCCGTGTTGTCACTACATCACTACGGTCTTAGGTCTGCTACCACACTTTGCTCGACATAATGCATCGCAGCTGTCAGCAACCAACCACTAACGAGTATCGTCTGCCAAGCAAATATCTTCACTGAACCCTTTTAAACTGACAGCTACTATACATAGCATTCTATGGAAATTTTTTTTTGATTTTACCGCTGTAATGGAAACAAACATGGGACTATGGAAAAGTCAAAAGGAAATTGTACTGATCTCTAGCACTTTCTGAACAACGAGTTTCCACGTTCGATTGAACGCGATATCTCTGTGCACACGTTTCAGTGCACATTTTCCGCCAAACCCGGAAAAGCCGCAGCTGATTGGTTTCCTGAAAAATCGCTATATAATTCAGTTACCACGAAGGAGAGAAGAAAATGATCATAGACCAGACAAAAAAAGCAGCTTTTGAAGGACGGACTTCATAGAACTGCTTGGTCGTGCGTGGACACTTCAGCATCTATGACAATTAGAACATGTTGAAGAGATGTCCCCTGGCTTTACCATGAACAGAAAATGATCCATCGTATTATGTGTATCATTATAAAAAGATACACCGAGCTGCCATCGAATCGCAGCGGAATAATGTAGCTGGACTACATCGGAATAAGATAATAAAGAATTAGAATAAGCCAAACGCTGTAGATCAGCCGCTGATAGCAGTCGACTTTAGTAACCCCCTTTTGAGATAACTGAATACCTGCGTGGCTTTCGCAATGACTCGTGATGGCCCATTGAGGTATCAAGTCAATGCTTTGATTTTTCAAACAAAACAGACACCAATATGATTTTTGGATAATGAAAGGCATGATGGACCCGGATTGAACCAGTGACTGAATCTTTACGAATCCCTCGGGACCTCTAACGTATAAAGGATACGCAACGGTGATAATGAGTAATAATAATAGTGAAGGTTGAAAAATAGGTTTTCAGATCTAAGAAAGGTAAAAATATCACTCATTATTTGGGAATTACGTCCTACTTTGTAAAATTATCAACAGCATAAATACTACCTTTCTCAATGTAACTTTGTGGCACCAAATCGGCATTTGCGTCAAAGAAATTTCCGTGTGAATCTGATGGAGGTGGTGAAGGATCGCCTTCGTGAGTAGAATTGAGCATTTATTGCTGGTGGAGGGAGATCTGTCAAATATAAACAATTCATTGCCTTGAAATCGAACTACAAGTACTCGGTAGAAAGTAAGTAGTATATTAATCAAACATCTTCATATTCGACTATTTTTTGAAACTTGCGTAGAACAATATAATCTGATAATATAATTTAAGCCTTTCATGAGTTTTGTCATGGCATTTATGAAGCACTAAACACGTGTTTCGACCTTTCAGCCTCATCAATAGCACATACTTTTTGTCTAGGCCAATCCAATCTAAAGGGATATATCCCCTATATGTAAAGGAATCGACGACGAAGATATCACACTGCGCTCAAAAAGATGCTATCATATTATATTGCTATGAACGAGATTCAGAAAAAATTGCGAAAAGCTATTATCAAATTTACCATTCACGAGCAATCGACTCTTAATAACTACAATGTCGGGTGATCTTGGGTCGTCTATTTTCTATCAAAGATGGAGGTGTTTTTCATTCGAAAATAAGAATTTTAGGTTTCTCCATATCGTAGTGGTGTGGTTTCACGTGCTGCATCGACCGTCTCTGGTTCGCACCCTTACTCCGTGCATTATTCTCAGTATGAACGAACGGCTAATATTGGAACGAACACGGTTAGTTATTAAATGATAGGTATTGCAGTGACACACAAGCCGAAGGCATGGTAATTATTTACAATTTTTTCAAAAGCAGAAGGCTTGTCTACCTCTAGGAGTAATATGTAATTAGAAAATAGTTCATTCATAATCTTCTATCTTACTCTTCTTCAGCAGTGTTATGATCTCGTAACTACAAGTCCAAGGATTCTGAGTGATTTGCACAACTCTCTACTCGAGGGTTAAGTTGAATCCGCTTTCCCAGTCGTGCCGACTATAAAACATAATGATAAAACAAAGAACATTTTCCAGCTCATGCTACCACTATACCACCAGGGCCACCGTTTTGCTAACATTCTTTGAAAAAAAAAAAATCACAGCTGTCCAGCCAACCTTTAATGAGTTTAATCTGCTAAGCACATGCCGGCAATATAATTAAGCTGATGACTTTTGATGGTCTCGGTATTGTATTATTAGCTCGCATCCTCGATATGAATGAAAGGCGAGTTCAACTCCCCGTGGGGTCGACAACTTTACATGTCACTCAACATTGTTAATATATTAACTTTTACAGTGTGTGCTAGTTTGACTCCTTAGGGTTATTGATTGATCTGCATTACTGCAGATGTAATCCAGACAAGATATTTTTTTGCAGTTACGTCGCAGTTCTTTGCTTAGTGGCCACATCTCAATGGCATTGTCCGAACATTATAGGGTACCTCTAGTACGCTTCTCTTTAATATCTACTTTTATTCCCCCAAAATTCCAGTCTGCAGTTCAGTTTTTATCAGAAACTCTTGAATTGTTGAGATATTTTAGGTCCACCTATTCATATTTTTAATTACCAATTATCTTATTATTAGTATTAGTCTCTCCTAGTATTTTGAAGGGTTCAAAAGCACCTGTACATCTCAAATTCAACAGGTAATGCCATTGATGGATCACCAGAGGTACATGCATGTTATCGCTCCTGTTTCACATCACCAGTCGGTCATAGTTTACGGTGGACGAGGTAGAAATGCAGTCAGCATGGAATTTAGAAATTTGGGACAAACAGCATGCAGGACCATTTTTTCGCTAGAAGTAGAGGTCGCGTGGTGAACCAACGTGTTATAGTGCGCCAAAGAAATACGCACAGATGATTTTGGATACTATTCTATTAAGCCTTTCCAGAGCTGTCTCCATAGTCGTTTTCACTGTAGTAGCGCAACAGCTGTTGTATATATTCTGTAGTAGGGATTTTCCTAACATTCCATGGAATGCATCAACACTTTGGCATGTGAAGTATCTGTATACCTAAGATCTTTCTTTGCTTGTATCAGATTCAGGCTGGAGAGAAGAATGGAAACATGAATACTTGAACAGAATCATTCTTTTGAGTTGAATTGACTGTTTAAGGTTACATTGAAACTGTTGTATATGAATACCAATTTTGATCAATGGGTAGAGGTTCGTTATTTCACGATAAGGCGAGAATGAGTAGTGGTTAGAAGGGCACTGCAACGCACAAGCGATCGATGGGTTCGTTCTCTGGCTGAAGGCTTATCAGGTCTTCCATCACTCTGGGGTTCGAGTCAGCGTTTTGGTACCGGACTTGCCTGGAAGGATGGCAGCACTGTCTTGATATACTGTGGTCCACGGCGAATCATGTTGTAAACCAACTATGCATTCACTCACCTCGATTGACGATTATTGAAGTTAGATGCATGACACATTCTCCGGAGATTGATCAGCTAGAAATTTGTTTTCTGTTCTACATATGTCATGGTGAAGACTATGAGAACCAGAAAGGAAATTTAAGAGCTTTGGCACATTATAAGTTACCTTTTTCTACTCTCTTGGTTCTCTTCGGTTATCCGGGGACAAATGAGTATTCGATCTCATTCGCTTGACAAGAATTTTTCATAGGAGTGTTAGTAATTATTCGAGAGCTTAAGTCTCTGATTAGCGCTCTGCTTAGACGTTTTCTGGAAAATTTCTTTAAATAGCACTGTAGCATCCAGAATAAAATTGTATATCACACGCATCACGCCTTTTTCTTTTAAGCCGCTTATTTCGCGTTTGACAAACGTCCTCTTTTAAATTGCCGGTTTTCTTTCGATAGCAAAAGTGTCGGAGGACTAAAAAAGTGTGTTGCTTTTTGAAAAAGCTCTTTTAATAGCGCTGCAGAGGGCAGAGCTCTTTCTTTAGACAATTAGTAAACATTCCATAGCATAAGTCTGAGTGGTTCTAACGCTGTGCTTAGTTTCTGGAGAGATCGTTTTACTGCAGTGTTAAAGGGGAAATAAAATCGATTATGTGGGGCGCAACTTGTTATTCAATTGGGGATTTTCACTCCACTTTGAAAGGAACGTCATATAAAACAATTGGACCATATTACTACGGGACTTCTTCTACACGTTCATAATTTCTCGTGCTTTCAGCGAATTATACGTTTGGTAGAGATGAAGGCACGTGGCCGATGTACGACATACTTTTATTTTGGTCTTTACAGCGTTATTAAAGGGTGTTATAAAAAATCAGCCATGTAGGGCTGTAGCCAGAAATTCAAGCTTTCGAATGATTATAATATTTCTATGAAAAATTCTTGTACAGCGAAGTATTTAAATATCCATTTCTTCCATTATAATCGAAAAGAATCCTTCTTCTCATGATGAGACACTGATTTTGGTGCCAAGCATACACTTTTGTGAAGGTTTTTTTTAATGTTAGCACGCGCTCTCAAAAAGAGTGAGATGCGACTCAAAGTCACGCCCCAGTCTCGACGTTTTGCATATCATTCAACATTACTGCACATAAAAGCTTGATTTGTGTATCAAACGAACTTGAAACAACTTGTTTAAGATCATTGAGGCTTCATCAAATCCATATCACGCGGACATCTATAGTTGGTGGTGGGACTAGTGTCAGGAACGAGGAGAGAGCGGAGTCATCTGGATTTCCGCTACCACGTCCTCAGCTAAGTTCCCATTATGGCTATGTTGGAATGACAAAATCTGAAGGTTTATGCTTTATACAGTCTTATCTTATTTTCTTCCACATGCACATAACTGTTATATGGATAATCTGGTAATATTCAAAATCAAATCCAAAAAAAAGAATGTTTTTAGTCTAAAACGAGGTTGGTACGCCAGGCCATACACCTGTGTTGTCGGATGGCTCGTCCTCCTCGTCATGACCACATGCCTCACATTACGCCTTGCATTCTATAGCAAGGAGAGGCGTATGTGTATGTGCGTGATGGCTAGTGTACAATGACACGAGTCCATCACCATCAGTCGATGGTTTCGGCTGGTACCAACCTCGTTTTAGGCTAAAAACATTCTTTTTTTTGGATTTGATTTTGAATATTACCAGATTATCCATATAACAGTTATGTGCATGTGGAAGAAAATAAGATAAGACTGTATAAAGCATAAACCTTCAGATTTTGTCATTCCAACATAGCCATAATGGGAACTTAGCTGAGGACGTGGTAGCGGAAATCCAGATGACTCCGCTCTCTCCTCGTTCCTGACACTAGTCCCACCACCAACTATAGATGTCCGCGTGATATGGATTTGATGAAGCCTCAATGATCTTAAACAAGTTGTTTCAAGTTCGTTTGATACACAAATCAAGCTTTTATGTGCAGTAATGTTGAATGATATGCAAAACGTCGAGACTGGGGCGTGACTTTGAGTCGCATCTCACTCTTTTTGAGAGCGCGTGCTAACATTAAAAAAAACCTTCACAAAAGTGTATGCTTGGCACCAAAATCAGTGTCTCATCATGAGAAGAAGGATTCTTTTCGATTATAATGGAAGAAATGGATATTTAAATACTTCGCTGTACAAGAATTTTTCATAGAAATATTATAATCATTCGAAAGCTTGAATTTCTGGCTACAGCCCTACATGGCTGATTTTTTATAACACCCTTTAATAACGCTGTAAAGACCAAAATAAAAGTATGTCGTACATCGGCCACGTGCCTTCATCTCTACCAAACGTATAATTCGCTGAAAGCACGAGAAATTATGAACGTGTAGAAGAAGTCCCGTAGTAATATGGTCCAATTGTTTTATATGACGTTCCTTTCAAAGTGGAGTGAAAATCCCCAATTGAATAACAAGTTGCGCCCCACATAATCGATTTTATTTCCCCTTTAACACTGCAGTAAAACGATCTCTCCAGAAACTAAGCACAGCGTTAGAACCACTCAGACTTATGCTATGGAATGTTTACTAATTGTCTAAAGAAAGAGCTCTGCCCTCTGCAGCGCTATTAAAAGAGCTTTTTCAAAAAGCAACACACTTTTTTAGTCCTCCGACACTTTTGCTATCGAAAGAAAACCGGCAATTTAAAAGAGGACGTTTGTCAAACGCGAAATAAGCGGCTTAAAAGAAAAAGGCGTGATGCGTGTGATATACAATTTTATTCTGGATGCTACAGTGCTATTTAAAGAAATTTTCCAGAAAACGTCTAAGCAGAGCGCTAATCAGAGACTTAAGCTTTCGAATAATTACTAACACTCCTATGAAAAATTCTTGTCAAGCGAATGAGATCGAATACTCATTTGTCCCCGGATAACCGAAGAGAACCAAGAGAGTAGAAAAAGGTAACTTATAATGTGCCAAAGCTCTTAAATTTCCTTTCTGGTTCTCATAGTCTTCACCATGACATATGTAGAACAGAAAACAAATTTCTAGCTGATCAATCTCCGGAGAATGTGTCATGCATCTAACTTCAATAATCGTCAATCGAGGTGAGTGAATGCATAGTTGGTTTACAACATGATTCGCCGTGGACCACAGTATATCAAGACAGTGCTGCCATCCTTCCAGGCAAGTCCGGTACCAAAACACTGACTTGAACCCCAGAGTGATGGAAGATCTGATAAGCCTTCAGCCCGGGAACGAACCCATCGATCACGTGTGCGTTGCAGTGCCCTTCTAACCACTACTCATTCTCGCCTTAACGTGAAATAACGAACCTCTACCCATTGATCAAAATTGGTATTCATATACAACAGTTTCAATGTAACCTTAAACAGTCAATTCAACTCAAAAGAATGATTCTGTTCAAGTATTCATGTTTCCACTCTTCTCTCCAGCCTGAGTCTGATACAAGCAAAGAAAGATCTTTGAAGCTATAATTGATTTTTGAAGAAGTTTACATAGAGCGTTGTTAGGAAAAAAGGAAGAATACGTTTGCACTTTAAATAGTTCGTCCGTCCCTTGATTATCATAGCAAGTTTATTTGGCATTGTGAATAAAAAGAAAGTTTTCCTCATAGCTCATTAGAAAAGTCTCTTCTACAGTTCTAATACAAGAAAAATTTACAGAGTTGTCCGAAACGGAAAAAAATCTACAGATAAGTAATGGAAATAGCGCCATCTATTTGCAAACTTTTCCCCGGTTTTTAACAAACTTGTAGCTATTCTGTATTAGAATTGTAGAAGCAACTTAAGCGACTTTGTTTATCGTCTTATAGGTACAAATTTTTTTGTTTCACTTTGTCAAATAAACTCGTTATAAAGTTCTGGAAGCGAGCTCACTAGTTCCAATGCGAAACGCTAATTTCTTTTTGCTCTACTTAGCGCTCTATATAAAACTTTTCAAAACCAACTTTATGCCAAGATTTGGGCTGTTGAATGACTGGCTATCAAAATCCAGCGAGAGTTCATTCACACACTCTAGCAAACAAAGCAATCTGAGTTTGAAATGTAATATCATTTTTGCTGCTACAACGTAATTACAAAATCTTTCCATAAATCAAACACATTATTGAGATCGCGGAGAGTTAAGCTTTTCAACAGTCATCAAAAAGTTTTAAGGAGAAGTTTTTTCCAGCGTGAAAGGCCTCTAGGAAGTCGTGCGTCTGGATGGAGACATTCCGACCCGATAGAGCTAATTATCTAGTTTGACGTGTAGTTGGTAGTAGTTGTTGTAGAACTAGTCGTAGTAACAGTAGTTCGATGACGCGACGTTTCGGCTACATGGTCTTCTTCATAGTCTGTAGTAGGCTGTGTTCGAATATTTGAATCTTTTCATAGATATCTCACGTATTGCTTCGGCTACTACTTGAGTCTTTCGTCTTGTCTATGAATGCCGTAGAATGCTGTCGAACCGTTTTAATTGCATTCTTGTGGTTAGCCCAAAGTAGGCGTTCGTGAGCGTTCACGCATTGATTGCAGAACAGTTTTCGGGGACGGGGAGGAGGATATTGAGCTAGTGAATCGTCTATCACTTTACTTCCTGATACACAGCATCACCAATCACTGCGTTAACTAACCTTTTGAAAGGAGATATTGCTATTGCTATTCGAAACTATCCCATGTCTACTTCAATATTTTCAATACATGCATGTTCCATAGAGCGAGTATTCTTTCTTATAATGATCAGAACTGAAATAATAGTTGAATGCTTGTCAAGTTTTCACAAGTCAATGAAAGGATTAGGATATATTTTGTATCTTCGCCTGCCACGTCTGTGTTAGATTGATCATGGATCGATTACGGGATTTGTCGGAAATGGTTTCCCGCGCCACAATAGCTATCATGAGGAGAATGGATTTTGGGTAGTTCATACCGTCCAATCGGGGATCCGAAGTATGACTGGACAGGACCCACATTGTTCATGTAGTGACGAAAGCTTTAGTTAACTGCACGCATTTGAATGTATTTCGTGCGTGAAATGGGGCTGTAATTTAAAATCTAGTGTCTAAATTATATTTTTTTAGGTTGCGTGTACGCACTGTATTTCATATGACAATCAGAATTATGCACAACCGCAGTGTTCTTCTGAGGTCGATTTTTTATTGGAGTTTCTCTGATGTGACTTGTCGTTTGAGCTTGGATTTGGCTTTGGCTACCGTACCCTCATATAGATGATCCTGTCGATTGGTCAACACATAATCCTTGACACTCGCAAAAGACTACGCTAATTTCATGTTGTTTGAAGATTAGTCGACTTTTGAAAAGGAGGCGATATTTTTTGATAACTAGAAAACTTGAGGGGTTGATGATATGACATAATTATTGAAACGCGAATGCTTTGTCGCTTTAGGGGTATGCAAGGTAAGTTTACTACTGTTTCATGGACGGCACTGTGCTCCACTAAATAACGGCATGCTGTCAGAATTCAAAGTTATTCTGCATATTGCACCTCTCCATTTCTCAATGAATTTGTTTGAAAAAGAAGTTTTATGTAAGTTAAAAGGCAAAGAGGGAAATTTTTTGCAAGCCGCTCTTGATATAACATCGATTTTAAATAAGGTGTCGAGTGACACATTGGGTACCGCGTGGGCCGTTATCGTACCACTGATTGCAGCGCCGTGTCTCGTCTTGCTGAAACCTACGTAATGAGTGTGCACTCTGATTATTCCTATACTACTCTATTTCATTATTCTAAGAGCATCTACGATTAATGGCTCTATAATACTCGTAAAGGATTTATATTCATTAGCAGCGAAGAATTGGCACTGCTTCACACTGCAGTATACAGAAGCACTTTCGAAAGGAGGTGTAGGGTGTACAACTGCATCGCACAACGTGAATTTTGAGGTCATTAGAGAACTGCAACACTGTGATTTGAGCGCGCCCTTTCAGCCGAACGACAGCGCCGCGTCTTAAGCAAAAAATCGACATGGTACCCAGAGTGTCAGATACAGAGGGCATGGTAGATGTTTTGTTCGGCAGAATTAGCTATTTGGAAGGAAGTGCTATAAGTGGAATGCCCTATGTCTTGCATACCTCCTCCTCCTCTCCTCCCCATCGCCTTCCTGCTGTATATGCATAGCACTTCCAGCGTTATCTGCAAAAAATAAGTGTTTAATCAAAGCTTAGTTTGTGACTCATTATATTTGAGCGATTTTCAGGTGTCCACATCGAATTTAGGAAAGTGAGCGCTCTGTCTTATTTTATTCAGGAGTTGTAGACTTTTTTATGAAGGTTCTATAAAGGTTCCTTATATAATCATGAAGTTTATCACTTTTTTTAAATTATGGTTTTGCCACTTGAAATGATTGGGCAAGTAAACTTTTTTTTGTTATTCCGTAAAACGTGGTTATTCATGAAGTTTCTGAAAGTGGTATTCTAAAATTTTTGTGAATTAGTGTTTCTTTCTAATTTAAAGTGAACTGGGCGTCACGAAGTCTGTGCCGTTTTTAGCACTTTGGAAAAGTTTTTATTATATAATATTAATATAATAAATTTTTGTTCTCCATCAAAACTATTATTGCTTGTAGGAAGTGTTTGTTTGCAAGAAAAGTGCGCTTTTTTGGAGCTTGAAAATAATGGGTTGAGGAAAAATGAAAAAGAACTTCTAAATGAAGTAGAGATGAAGTCGATGGAGCATTATGAACTTAAGGGAGAGGTGGTTTTTCCAAGTGTGCTAATATTGTGGTTGTGGTTTCCTTGTCTTGTCTGCGTCCAATCTTTTAGCCAACGTTGTTAATCTCATTAATTTCTACTAGCTTTTCTTTATTTCAGTGCAAGCGTTTCAGGGAAAAGATTGCTAGTTTTCACTCACAATGCAGAGATCTCACTGAAGTCCAGTTAGAGCTTACTGAACTCATACGATTACTTTCTGACAGCAGGGTGACCAGTGAGAAGCAGAAAGCACTGGAATACGATCTGAAATCAAAAATCGCACCTTATGAACAAAAAATCGAGGATTTGAAGGTATTCGAAATCATATATGCAAGATTTGTTCACACTGGTTTCATTAATAGAATATGTGAAGTACATTAATTCCGATGTCTTAGAGCAGTGATAAAAATATAAAAGTTCTCGTTGATGACAAAATCACAGAAGCGAACAAGTTGAGGGAAGAATGTGTCGTAAGCATTAGATATTGCCTTTATGGATCTTCATATCTATACAGAAAAGAACGAACTTTCAAAAACTGAAGAAAATGAGCAGTAAGCTGACTGAGGACAACGTATCAATGAATGTTTTAATTGAAGAATTGAAAATGCGTTTGTCTCGTGCTCATCATGAGATCGAAGGATTGCGTTCTTCTGTGGCAAACGAGCGACAATTCCGTCAGGCAGTCGTGGAAGCACCTAGATAGTGCGTCGATCTTAATATCAAGGCATTAAAGAAGATGTTATTTGTTGAAATGTAGATGTTTGCTCTATCACCAATTTATTCGCTATTATTATTATCACGTGACGCTATTTGATTCTGTATTATTTCTAAGGGCCGCATGTATCACAGTAGTCAGAGGTGCCCACACTCACTGGGGCGATCTCATTTCCGAGGCTCACCAAGCCTTCCATCCTTCCGAAATCGGCATATTAGTACTGAACTTGTCTGAGAGGACAGCAGCACTGACTTGATAAATCGGTAGGACACTGCGAATCCATTCTGAAGGAAATCTATGCATTCAGTCACCTTAAACGATGCTGTTTAATAAAGTTGAATGCATGACTCATTTTTCAGGGACTGACCAGCGCCAAGAGCTTTATCCTTTATTCTTCAGTATTTCCAATAGAGCTTTCGAGCCGGAGCTTATCTGTGGACAACCTACATAGTATTTCAAATACTTGCATTAACTTTGTTTCCCGGTTTCATCATGATCTTTTAATTTGCTCAGCATTCATCATGTTTTGCTATGAATAGAATTAACACTACGTGGTACAAATTGTTAAAACACGTTATTTGGAGCAAAACGTTGAAGCTTAAGGAAATACTCCAAACGAACGCCATGATATTTTATGAATATCAGCTAAGAGCAACCGAACGTTTCAATTGACCACACGTGTAAATTGCGCGTCGTCACTATCCCATGTGAGTGGATAGGGGACCCTTGAGCGGACTGAGTAAAGACGAAAGGCCTGCCCAACTGACGAGGTTGCAAGGCCGAAACACCTGTATTGGGCTCTATAAGTGCCCATAAAATAGCACATCACATGTTGGCTCAAAAAGTAATTATCAGGAGTATTGCTTTCTTGGTACAAATCTCGGTCGTGTTGAATAATAAGGGGGTCGGCTGCCGCACCCAAGTGGTTAATGGTGCTCGGCGAGACTGAACGCGTGGTTGATTCCCCACCGCCCTAACACTCTCTGGCAACCAATAACGAATGCCATACGCAACACCTCAGTTTGATTATCTTCGAGGTTGCAGAGTGTGCTCAATCATTACTCCACCACGTTAGTGAAAGATGAAATAGTCAATCAAGCGATGAGCTTGAGAGGACTATTTGAATGCTGAAAGCACTGGTATCTGCGCAATAAGATAAAGCTGTGATACGAAGCAAAAAAATAAAGTAGAGAAAAGTTGGTAGATCAAAACTACGACAAAAATGTTCTGAGGGACACTTTGAATAATTCGTACACGCACAGAAGAGCTATTTGTTATAGCTACGAGAACAATCAATCAAGTGAAGGACCTTACAAATGCAAATGAAAGAATGTCGGCAGAATTGGATTTTCTTCGTCAGGTTCGATTATTCAGAAAGATTCGTATTTTAGTGCAAAAATAACCTATGAGTAACAGGAAATTGTGACAAGTGGCACGAAGGAGTTGGAACGATGTTCTGGTGCACTTGCTGAATGTGAGAAAAACCTTGAACGAGCTATCACCGAAAAAAGGACTTTATTAGATAAAGAGGTCGGTATTTTCTTGAAATGGAAACGCTCACTCTTTTGATTTTCCGTGCTCAAATACAGAGATGATTTTCATTCTGTTTTAGGAGTTCTACAAGGATAAATTGCAAAGATGAGCTCGTTACGGATGGAACTGAAATCGTGCGATGACATTATAACTGAACTGAGATTATCGCAGAAAAGTCTTCAAAACAGCTTGGTGTGTATCGTGAGGCCAGCTCCTTTCGATGACTTATTGCGGTTCTTTTGTGTTAGGGCGATAACAAATAAATATTCGACCCCATCTGCTGGACAAGAATTTTCCATAAGAGTACTGAGAGTCATTCAAAAACTCAAATCTCTGGTTACTGCGCTACACGCTCCTTTTCTTGTTAGACCCTTTCATAACGTTGTAGCACTCAAAGTAAAGTTAGGTCACGCACTGCTCAGTCGCTTTTGCTGTTACTTTTCTGGAAGCTCGAGAGGCATATGAACGTGTAGAGAAAATTACGCAGTATCTGAGTCAGTCGTTTTATGACGAGTCTCCGGAGCGGAGAAAAAATTTTCGATCAAAAACAGGTTTCACTCCACAACCTTAACGCGTATCGATCGATCGCTCCCCCCTCCCCTCCCCGCCTCACCCCGCTCTTGAGTTCGCTGGTAAACAGGGTTGTCGAAAACGCAAATCTCGATCGGTATTTCCTGCTAAATCGTATTTAGAGAAAATAAGCACGTCGGTGGAATCATTGGAACTCGATATGGAATGATTACTAGTAGTCTAAGGAAGAGTTTTGTCCGACGAGATGTAAAGCACAAGCATTCTATTCCTCCTACAGCGCTATCAAATCAGCTTTTTCAAAAAGCAAGCGCATTTTTGAGTTCTATGAAACTTGTGCTATCGAACGACCACTAACACTCTAAGGAAGGAGTTTTGTCCAGCAAAATATAAACCAGATAAGAAATAAAAGTGCGTGGTCGTGTGAAACATGAATTTATTTTGTATTTTACAGCTTTCTACAGGAGTGTTTTCAATAACCGGCCCACGTTTTGCTTTAGCTAGAGATTTAAGCTTTCAAGTGATTACTAACACTCCTATGAAAAATTCTTGTCCAGCGAATGACGTCGAACATTCATTTGTCGCCGTCTAACAAAAAAGTACTTTTATTTCTTTGTCTCAGTTTCAAGTCGCTATAGACGAGCAAATCTGCGGAGTTGGCGGACTTGCGGGACCAACTGAGGGATGCAAATTACGAATGCAGAAAAATCCCAACTGAGGGATGCAAATTACGAATGCAGAAAAATCCGCAAGGAGTTCTGTGATTTTCAGGTGTGTGTGTGTGTGTGTGTGTGAGTGTGTGTGTGTGTGTGTGTGTGTGTGTGTGTGTGTGTGTGTGTGTGTGTGTGTGTGTGTGTGTGTGTGTGGTGTGTGTGTGTGTGTGTGTGTGTGTGTGTGTGTGTGTGTGTGTGTGTGTGTGTGTGTGTGTGTGTGTGTGTGTGTGGTGTGTGTGTGTGTGTGTGTGTGTGTGTGTGTGTGTGTTTGTGTGTTGTGTGGTGTGTGTGTGTGTGTGGTTGTGTGTGTGTGTGTCGTGTGTGTGTGTGTTGTGTGTGTGTGTGTGTGTGTGTGTGTGTGTGTGTGTGTGTGTGTGTGTGTTGTGTGTGTGTGGTGTGTGTGTGTGTGTGTGTGTGTGTGTGTGTGTGTGTGTGTGTGTGAAGTTGGCGACTCTTCAGATAGTCCAGATAGTCTTTGGTTCAAGTTATATATGAATTTCATAAGTCAAAAACGTCTAAACTATTCAGGAGTCTGCCGAGCATCAGTATTGCACGACATTGAAAGAAAAGTGTATCATACATTTCATAATCATCGTGTAAAGGCGTCATGTGCTTGAAATCTCAACTTTAAGTGAACACTAGTCAAAATTTCGATTCTCGTTTGCTGATAGATGTTAAGAAGCTTGTTCACCAAGCATTCACGGGTTTAGCCACCTTTGATGCGTTTCTCCCTGAAATACGGTAAATGTCGTCTATATTCTGTGATTAATAACAATAATGTCACGCAAAATGATGTGCTTCAACAATGGAATGGGAAGCGATTTTTAAAATAGTTCTGGGAATTCATCTCATTGACCGTTTTCAAATATCGCTATAAATGTTTATTATAGTCTGTAAGAATGTTGAAAGCCTTTTGGGGTTCTTGTGTTGGTTAGTTGCCGAGTGCTCGCTTCGATCAGTTTGCCACGCGGGGCTCTCGTTATATGCCGTAAATCAACCCTTGAACTTGGATAAATAAGCATTTACATACAGTAGCTTAACGCAACATTGACAAATCAGCAACATTAATGGAAGTACCTGAGGTTTAAATGAATACTACGCGATCAGTAATGGAAGTAATGGAGAGAAGCAGTTATGGAAGTGATGAGAAACAAATTTACAAGTTCTATATGGAATGTTAAACGAAGAGCGAGCTTCCTAATTATGTGTGAGGTGTAATGAGGAGCAGGTCTTTGAAGTTATGTACGCAAAGCAACAATGACTTCTGAAACATCAGAGCTATTTTGTGAACAGCGGGTGGTACGTGATGTGCGAGTGTAGGATAGTATAAGAAGTGTCCAATGCAACCAGGATAAGTTACTCAATACACACATGCGCAGGGGTACGTTGATGGGCTTAGGCCTAATACAAAACTTGAGGAATGGATTGGTATGGCGTTGGAGACGTATGCAGTTTACTGGAAGGATTAGTATCATTTTAATTTGAGCTCACCGATGTAGAGGTGAGCGGATAAGTGTGAGCAAGTGAGCAAGCAATGAGAGCGGATGCTGGCGACTTTGAAGCGATGCGTGTAAGCAAATAAGCTATGATGGGCGTGACTCTTTGCCATTCACCCTGCAGGTGTTCGTATGTATCTGACCGAAAAAGCACAGTCCGGTGCCAGTTGCAAGTCGTAAAACCAGCCAGTCGCCATGCGAAGGCACTAACGACTGCTATGACTCGTTACCTCATTATTTTTATTATGTGCAATTAGAATATTGAACATTTGATGAGATGCGATAGGATTAAGCATGGATGGAAAGGATAACAGCAGTTATTCGAGGAAATAACTGCTATAGTTGCTACGTCAAAGCCGTATGCACGTTCCTGTTGTGCCGCCCGCTTCAGCACTAGTCCACGCCCCACATTTAATCCTATTTTATCCCAGACATTTCTACAAACTACATTGAATGTTTTATAGCGAGGTTCAAAATTGTCGATGAGAGGATTTCCACAAGTTTATTTCCAGCCGTGATCCATCCACTGAAAAAATAATGGTATCCTAGTATCGCTGTTATCACTATAACGTTTCCCTATCCGTGCTATACAGTAGAGATCAGTATGCGGCGGGTGGCTCTGATGAAGCGGGCGACACCGCTGTAACGCACGTATGGCTCTGACGTGAGAATCTCAGAGGCTTCAACATTCTCACAGACTATATTCGAAGTTTCATGAATCATCGTATATCCTTTATACATCCTTATCATCATACTTGACACCGGAAGGCTTACGAAATGTACAGAGTACTGCATCAGTAACAGTACTTTATGAGCTGCAAATTACACCGAGTGACTGTGGTTTAAAAAAACAAGGGTAATTCTACGAAGTAATTTCGCTCTATAGTTACGTGAAATTTGTTGGGTCGCAAGGTCTGAAATTATTAACAACTTTCGATTTTAACATTAACTCTTACACTTAACTTAATTAACTTTAACTTAATTAACTTTCAAAATACGTTTGCTTTCACGATGCAACTCTTTTGTTTTCCCATGACGAAGCTGATTATCTGGATCTCAAAATACGAGTGTAAAAATGATTTAGCATTAATAGAAAGAACTCGATTTCTGATTAGGTCGGTGGTGGCGTCGATGATAGTACTCGTAGAAATAATGCTGAGGAAAAGACAAAACGATTAGAAGATGGAGCAAGCGGTCACACGCTGTATGACTGTGTTTCTCCAGCGCTGCTCTGCACAGTTGAAATGGCAGTATATGTTGGTAAACTTGGGACAAGTGGAAGCCAATCATTGACCTCATTGCAGTTCTTCAGATCTCCAGGGACTGTTGCAGATACTGTGAAGCTCATGCAAAACACATATAGCCTCAGAGACTTGGGAAAGAATTCGATGAGTCCAAATATAGAGGATCTTCTTGGTTAGATATGATTTGCTCCACTATTCTTGGTTTTAAATCTCGATTCTTTGTTTTTACTCGTTTGCAGTTTCTGATCAGTGAGTGTGACGATACAGAAGATTTATGAATTTATTCAGGAGTTCAATTTGCTGAACAGAGGCCTCTCACATCATCTTCGCAGGCAACACTAACGCAGACTCCTTCATCGCTTTCAGAGGAGAAGAACGAACTTATTTTCAACCAGATCATCAACAACCTCGGTAATCTAAAAAATGTGGGTTGATAATTATCACGTTGTGACGTTGAATTACTTCCTCTGATCCAGTGACATTATTTTTAGTGCAACGTTTATGTAGGATCATCAGATGGGCGTGAATTGAAGTGTCTGCTTATTAGTATCATGGACGATCGTAATTAAACCTCAGTGGAGAGTGCTGTGAATTGTTTTTGATATCAAAAGGTCCTTATAAGCACATGTATTTTTGGATATTTGTAGCATTTTTCACTTCGCGTAGCTGGTTGTGGTTGTGAATTTTTATCAACTTATTTCATCAGAAGGATACCGTTCATTACAAACTTGTACAGGTTCGCCATTTGCTTAGATATGCGATAAACAGTTCTTTGAGAGTCATAAGGTGCTAGTCAGTAAGGAAAAGCAATCTATACATGACGACAAACAGTCCCTGGAGAAATTGTTTGGGTAGTTGTTTTATCGTACTTATACATTCTTTCCAATCAAGTGGCTTTTTTTTCTCCACCTTAAGATCCGTGAAATTGAAATTGGATGTGGAACGTGAAGGTTTGGAGCTACAGCTAGGTCGCTTGCGTCGGCAGGCTGAAAACGCAAAGGTTGTGCGGAAGGAGAAAGCAAGCGTGGTGTAAGTGATCATGTTGTGTATTTTGATCGGAGCAACTTTTCAAATGTTGTTCAGATCGGAATTCGATGCTGCAAAAGTTAAGTAGATTAGTACAGGCTCAAGCTTCGGCAAAAAAAAACGGAAGAACTAGAAGCGGCAGTGAATGAAAAAGACGTTCTTGCTCAATTAGCATCGGAATTCAAGAAACTTGACCAGGTCGTTACATACTCTAGTACTTTTTTTGAAATAGTAGGTGGCAGTTTCACTATTGTAAAATTCAGCTATCTCTTGCACTGATATAGAAGAAGTGGCAGATTCCCGCTCATGGGATTTACAAGCACATTTCGCAAGATTCGTTCTAGCTTGCGCTGTAGTTGTCTGCCATTATGAGTCTTTTTCTGCCCGAAAATTTGCCGTATAGTGGTTTTCTCGTGAAATCTGGTTTACATTGATTTGAACTCGTTCGAATAAAGTACTTAACGCTTTAACGACCACGGCCATTTTCTGTTAGCGTGTCCTTCGAACCGTTGCAATTGGATCGTGATTGCTATGCGTACCAAATACGGTGCGCAGGATCAATGGAATCAAGAAAAGGGCGCGCTGCTTTGATTTGTGAGATTGCAGTATTTTTACTTGATGCACTCACATATTTTCGGTGTCTCTTCAACCTCCAGCAACTGCATTACTTGTTGCTCATTCTCCATGTTCTTGAACTACATCAACCTCTTGAATGTGAAGAAAAAACCCCTCCTCTACTATGTAGTCATGCTAACAACAAATATTCGATGAAGATGGTTATGCAGAGCAGGCAAAGTTATACCGTATCGAGGGGTGGCCATGCTGATTAGAACAAGACTTACGAGTTGCTTGTCAAAACTAATGCCCAGCTCTGCGTACAGTGCTAGGTCGAGGACGAAGAAGCATTCATGCGCTTTTTCGCTGGTTACACTTTATAGCCCATGCACCTTGTCTGAAGGTAATTCTCCTTCGCTCTGAATTCGATGATAAAGCGTACCGATAGCTTTCCATTGATTCATACGAGATATGACATCTGTTTCTGACAGCCTATCGACAGACGACATGAAGTTTGCTCAAAAAGCTATGTGTGGCAAAAGGGCCCCAAGTAGCGTGCATACCGACATCGCTAGACATGGTCATGATATGTCGCAGCACGTTGCTTGATTAAATCATTTCTCTTTGTTAGGTGGGAAAGGAGGTTCTGGAGCACTTGTAAAAATTGAAATTCCTTGTACGATTTTCAAACAAAAACAATAATAACTGTTCTTCAAAATAAAGGCCATCGTTTTGTACGACTTTTTACTATGGGTCCTCCAAATTTCGAATCTGGTTGCCGTTGTTGGCAAGTTGGTCTGCCAAGAGCATTTGACGACGGTTATCTTCCGAAGCAGCATCAAATCTTCGTTGTTCAACTTTCTTGGGCGTCCTGAACGAGGTTTGTTTGCGGGGTCAAGATTTCCGGCATTAAGGCGTTGAAACCAGCGTCCAACAGCAGATTTGCTTGGCCTTTCCCTTCAACTTCGTTGATTTCATTGACTGCAGCTCGCTGTAAAAGACCCTTCCATTAATGACGCATAAAACACGAACTTCGGTTGTATCGTTGGTTGTGGCGGAGGCTTGTTACAAAGTGAAAATGAAGACGAATAATATCTAGACTTTCAGTGGGAAATTCTCACACAAGTAACTGTATTATTCTCATGATATGCATGGAAGTTATTTTATGCTTTTAAAGCGAATTAGAACTTTCTTTTTAACTTAGTAAGTGTTTGGAGTTGCACATAAAACAATGGTAGTAATTATAATATCGACCAGACAAGACTTCTTGAACGTTAAGCATCCACATAGTGCAGAAGGTTTCTTTCTAAGGGTACAGTTGATGATGACCGTTCGAAGCCGATGATTGAAACAGCAAGTGGACGAGTGGCTTAGTGGTAGTGATAATGCTATCACGAGCGCAAGTGCTTCAAACCTCACACCGGCCTTACTCAAGTCTTTCCGGAGTCGCGAAATGGCACTAGACTTGTTTGGGAAAAGTATGTTTTCATAGTAGAAAAGCTCTATCACGGCAATCCCAGGACTCGAAGGAGAATCAAATGCACCGGTATTTAGCGAAGTTCATGAAGAAGGCCGCAGTCTTTGAGTAACGACCGAATTCGTGGTTCAAAAGTTCAAGAGTAACAAAACATTTCTACGTTTCAGTTCTTTTACAATTTGCGATGATAACTGGGTCACACAAGATAGCCGATGGCCATCAGTAAGGACGGGAGATAAGCCCTCGGACATTCTCTGGAACCGAATCTGCATCAAAGGTAGATGTGGCGACTTTTGCGTTTCCGGGAGACACAATCGTATGACACACTTTTTTCGTGACAAAAGACTACAGGACTCGATCACTAGCGGTACAGCTAATGCAAAAGCTAAAGGCATTGAGTCAATAAATCCGTAACCTTGCATGTAGTTCCAAACATCCTGACACATATCATCTGAGAAAACCTTCAGCAGCTTAACTGCTGAGAAAAGTTCCTCCAAAAGCCATACTTTCCTGGAGTTTTGAGTGTGGTTTTTTGTGTTATCGAAATAAGCAAATGTCTACATTGTTATGGAACAGTGTATATTCGCAAATTCTCATTCCTATTCTAACTAATGAAGTTGTTTTGGGTCTAGTTGTAGCAATTTGAAACTCCCTTTTTCAAGTGTTGGTATTTTTTGCAGCAACCCATTATTAGCATTGGCCCAATGTATGTTAAGTAACATTGAAAATCAGCATTGGTGCAATACATGTTAGGAAGTATATGAGGTTTATCTCCTTTTTAATTAAGGAATCTCAAGGCCAGATCGTAGAGGCAAACACCACAATTGATCAGCTGGAAGCTATTTTAAGAAAAGTACATGCAGATTTAGAAAAGTGAGTCCTTGTGCACGACAATTTATCAACTTACAAGAGCTAACACTCTCTTTGCGCTAGGTTTTATTGTTTTGAATAGAAATAATAACTTATTCTAGCGAGGGGGTCCGTTATATTATAGTCTTTCAATGTCTAAAACGTTCCTTATTTGCTGTTGTCGTTGTAATCCTCGAATAGAAGGTCTATTTTATAAACACGAATATAAGAGCCCTGCTATACTGGAATATGACCACATAGGTGCTGAGATACGAACAAAACTCGGAACCTGAGGTGACCTCAAACATGTTATTATTCATTCCAGGGGTCACGTTAAGATGGTGCAGTGGAAAGCCTATGAAGCTCTTGGAAAGGGGTAATCGCGTTTTTGAAAGTACTTGGTTGAGGGAAATGTTTCTTAACACTCGCAAAAAATTCAAATTTAGTGCTTCTTTCACACAATATCGAAGCGATCGAATTTACAATCGTATCGTGATGTCGGATGCATGTGCTTTTACTTGGTCAATCACAACTGGAACAAATGTTGGGTCCATAAAGGTCATGATCAGCCAACAGTTGAACGTCAAATCCTTTTAGCAATAAGGTCATGTTCTGCATTGGGTGGAATTTCGAAGGCGTCCTGCATTCTACACTTGTGCTAAATGGTCGCCCCTCTAATGCCGGACTCTGCTGCGAGCAGTTGGACGAAGTCTACGGTGCGTTGAAAAATAGTACCCGACTTTGATTCGCCGAAAGGGCACGCTGTTTTAGCAAGTCAATGTCAAACCTCAGATCGCAAAGAGGACTAAGGAAAAGTTTGATGAATTGAAGCTAGTTGAGGTGCTTCCGCAGCAAGCCTACATTCGAGATGCTGCGCCGTCCTATTGTGGTTCAAATCCGCTCAATGGAACATTTTTTTTGCGTGGACGCCGACTCGAAACATCTGATCAAGTTGAAAAGACAGGGTTTTGATTTAAAGCCCATGAAATGGTACTTTGAGCAGATCCGGAAGCTTACAGATGGTTGACAGAAGGTCGTGGATATTGATGGTCGTGACTTTGAAAAATATTAATTAATGGTTTTGATTGAATTTATGCATAAACTTTGAATTTTCAGTGGAATCAAGGATCTCCTTCTTTAACCTAATATCTCAGGCTCCAAATTTTGCTCGTATCTCGGTACCTTTGTGTTAAATTTCGCAACTTATCTCGACTTTATAACTCAAGATTAAGTAGTAAAAGAGTTAAAACTTATCTAGGAAAATTCAATTCAATTACT
This sequence comes from Parelaphostrongylus tenuis, assembly GCA_019055375.1. Classification (NCBI taxonomy): domain Eukaryota; kingdom Metazoa; phylum Nematoda; class Chromadorea; order Rhabditida; family Metastrongylidae; genus Parelaphostrongylus; species Parelaphostrongylus tenuis. Next base: position 29,922 of record JAHQIW010003467.1, read on the forward strand.
TGCCTCTTAGGAGTGATCTTTCTGTGTGCTTGAAAGCTTTGAAAGTAAGTTTGAAGTATACCTACTCATTTCACTTGTAGAAGGGTTTAGAATTTACAAATTTCTCAGTGCTTGTCGAGAGATGATTCACATGAAAGACGATAATGACGCTAAGCTTGAAAGCACAGATTGCAGAACTCGAAAAAAGAGTTAGTCTTACTTATGATGTGACCAGTTATTATCTGTTATGATATAGGATTCTTGCGACAAGATTGGCGAAAATATCACCAATATTATCTTAGAATTGATAAATGTAAATACGGGTAGCTTGATAATCTCTTTTCAGTTGATCAGTTATAAAGACGATGCGCGAAGCTTACAAAAACGGAAAGGTACAACCAGATGACAATACAGATTGTTTGAGAAAGCTTTTGGGAGAGAGAAGAATTTCTGCAACGACTCAAACAGCGCAGTCACGAGCGTAGAGTGTGTCTCAGACAGCTCTTTATAGTATCTAACTATTTTTTTTCTCTTTCTACTTTTGTAATTGTTTTTTACAGTTAATCGCAATTTTCAATGTGTGATAATTTTAGAAACTGACTGAGCGTTTTGTAGAGAAAGTTGGCGTAATAATTGCTACATTTTCCGGGGATCCGCATCCTGTGGAAACAATGCACGCAACGGTAGGTTGTTTTCCTCAATATTATTTATCCAATGCTTATCTAACTTCTGTTGGGAATTGTTAGATCAAGTCATGGCCAGCAGCAGACGTGGAGGATGAAATGAATAATGAGTCGAGGGAAAAAGCACTGCACGTTCACTTCGTGGAATTAGGTTCGGGTCAATAATTTGCTCTAGCTCGAAAACGGGTGGCAAATCGTTCTTCAAAAAAGCCTTAGTACACAGAGTAGTAGGTACACACTCAAAGCTAATAATAATCAGATTCGTTTGCATAATGATTCTCGTATAGAGATATTGAATAGAAATCTAGAATGTACAGTGTTAATCATTTGATTGTCGCGAAAGCACGTATAAAATTTCTGGTAGCGACAACCCAGTAGCATGTTAGTAGACCGTATACGCTCTGAGCTTGGCATTCAAATTTTTCCACTAGTTTTATCTCATGTATCTGGATATTGTATGAGAATTTAGATTGTACAGTGCCAATCAATTAGGTTGTGGTGAAAGCACTTGTAAAATATATGTTATTGGCAACCTAATAGTATGCTGAAAAGCCTCATAACATACTAATAACACACCTAATAAATTACTATTAATAGACTAATAATAAGGTTTGCAAGTTACAAACTCACTTACCGACCCTAAAACTGCTAACTTGAAAGCATTATTCGTTTGCTGAAATGAAGCTTTTAACCGCTTGTTTGGCTACGCAACACATCGCAATGTTGCACTAAAGAGTGCCCATATTATGGTCAAATTACGAATTCCAATACTAATATCTTATTTCTGGTTAACAGAGGGATCGCAAGAGCTTGTTACTTGACCAACTTTATCTCATCAGCTGCGTGGTTGAAAATTATGGCGAAAGAAGCAAATTTGAAAGAGAATCGGAACTTTACCTACACGTAGAAATTTTGGTATTTCTCTACGATGTTGTACAGTATACAGTCATTTCCAAAAAACGGGATTTTAGTGCCATGTGCGATACCGAGGGGCGCACGTGGCGCAGTGGTTAAAGGCGCTCTGCGTTGCACACGAGGTTAGTGGTTCAGTCTCGCGCTCATGGCTCACCAAACCTTCCATCTCTTCGGGGTCGGTAAATTGATACCAGACTGGTCTCATACTTGTTTGAGAATATAGCAGCACTGACTCGGTTGAGCGGGAGGCCATCGCGAGTCATTGTAGAGGCCAGATATGCATACAATCACCTCAAACGAAGTTAAAAATTGAAGGCGACTGCATGGCACATCCTTCTATGCAATATTATGAAGATGCCAACAAGTGCACGGCAATGGAGTTTCCATTTTTTTCTTATCGCGTGCACGATTAACTCAGTGGGTCCTCTTTGTTTTGGGAATTCGTTGGGCATCATATCTTTCCTCTAGGCTTTTCATGAAAAAACCGTACCATCGGGTCGGTGGTCTTTCTGTGGAGCGCTTGACATCCCGAGGATTCCATGCGGTCACGGCTCTCGTTCATCAGTTCTCGTTGAAGCGCATTACGTGTCACACTCATCTTATTCTCAATAGCTTGGCGTATAGAACGGCGTCCTTGATAATAATAACAGAGAAATATATGTTTTGTTGAATAGAACGAGACTGATATTGCTGCCGAAGCGGGATACTCCTGCAGTAATGCGCTAAAGCGGCCAGCTATTAAGTGATACAACAAGAAGAATGCGAGTTCCACTCGCTACCATGGTGCTCTTGGAACAAAATGTGTTTCTGATGAGCCTTCAATTTACATGCGCCAACTCAGAACTTCAGGTGTTTTTTCATCGAGCGATATTTGATTTTTGCATCAGATCAAGCTCTAACTATCTGCAATCAACTAATAGACAATCATGGGCAATTTTTAATTTTACTACTGTGTGAACAGTAGTCTCGCTCCTTAATAGTGATGCGATGATACCCTAAGTTCAGTCTTATTTGCGTTTTATGTAGCCTCAAAAATTTTTAATGTCAATTATGCTCTACAATCACTTCTTCCCTCAGTTTTGAAAATTCCTGAATTTCTCTTGCCCTACGTACGCTCAATGTTCTCCTGCACACCCAGTTGATTTATTTGGCTCTTTTGTAGCTTTTCTACGTGAAGGAAAAACCAGTTTACTATGCAATCACATATCGGCGATTAACACTGGATTTTCAAAACGGAACGAAGCCAATTCGGAACGCTACGCTATGTGCACAGAAGTCTCAATTCAAGTATCCAGAAAGGCGTGACTTATGACAGCATGGCTGCTAAAGGTCCCGACTGTGTACTAGAAATCATTGGGGAAGCGTTTATGAGCAGTGAAGTTGACTTCAAGAGAATGCAAGCATCCCCTTGTACGATCTACCGAAAAAATAGGAGGACATTTTTGTGATTAATTTCATTTATCTTTTTTACCGAAAATAGCAACAAGATGAGAATCACGAGAAGGCTCTTGTGTTTATCTCCATGTTAATAACAGACCACCATCACACCGCCACTACGGATGGCAGACACGCGAGAGAGAAACGAATGAAGTCATGCGGTGGCTCCTAACAGCATTGAGAACGTGCCATTCGGAAAGCAAATACGATGTTACATCAAAAAATGAAGTTGGAGAAGTCAAGAATTAGTAAAATTTTGACGCGAAAGTCAGGAGCCGAGTATCGAGGCAACCAATTTGGGTGACATAACAAAAACTGTCTTGTGGCATCCGCTTTAGAGCGAAATGTGAGCAGCGTTACAGTCCTACAAGAGATCCTTCTATTTATATCCATATAATTAATTCCAGGGCTCTTCCATTCGTATATTTCTTCCATTTCCACCCAAGTGACGAGGACGCGTCTTTCAAAGGGAGTTCAAAATATTTTCTACGATCAACTTCGTGTTATCACATTTGGCCATTGACGTGCTATGTTTGTGTGATGCAGGTGAGGCAGTGGTTATGAGTGCTCTGCAAGACACACTGAATTGAGTGCTGATTCGATTCCCTTTTTCAGTCGATCATGCCCCACATCTCTCCGGAGTCTGCGAAATGGCACAAGTTTTGTTCGGGGAAAGTAAAACGCTTATCTGATGCAATGTTAGACTAGGCTACCTCGATTAATTGCACAGGCTAGATGTGCATTCACTGAGTTTTACAGAAGTTGGATTGAGTGGGCTGAGTCCAGAATACATCGCATATAGGACTGATCAATGTCGAGCGCATTATCCTCACCGTTTTGCGCACACTCAAGAACACCCATACATGGTTGAATGTTTAGAGTACATTAAAATCATGTCATTTTGACACATCGCAGATAAGTTGTTCATCCTTTTCGTCTACGTACTTATCACGAGAAAACTATGATGTAATTCGAAATGCCTGGCAGCGAAGACAACGGTCTTTTCACTATGGTGTTGGTAATTAGTCAGTGGCCAATAATATTTCCAACGGTTTTTTTGCTTCGTCGTTTTGAGATATTCGTGACTGGAAAACAATGACACGTGGATTGATCTTGCCACTTATGATTGTCTGGACTAATCTCACTTTTCAAGGGTTTCACCATCTAATTCTATGTTCCTGCGTGTAGTTTCATGAACAAAACATGAAGAGCTAAATAGGTTAGAAAGCTGATATTTATTAATCAAGCCAACTTGTCATGTGCTCTGTTCATGGGCTTTTGCACAGTGTACCGATACACGTGTTTCGGCTTTGCAGCCTCGTCAGTTGGGCAGGCCCTTCGTCTTTAGCCAACCCTCTTGGAGGTGTTCATCCTCCTACATAGACCAGGCAACAACGTACTATTTATATGTGCTGTCAAGTGAAATAATTTATTAGATCGGTAGTGTTGTACACTCAATTGCTCTTGACTGGTATTTTGAAGTAGTATAAAGTTCGTTTCGAGTTTTGAACGTAGAAAGCGTCTTGAAATCTCGTAGAGAATACTATTCGCAGATTGCGGAATCCACTCAGGATTCCAGCAGTGCCGATGGTGTCATAATTTTTTACCCGTATTGTGTATCGTACCTTAGAGTTATAGCAATACCAGTTATTACGGAAAAACAGCTAATAATACACCGAAAAATGACTCTTGCAATGTGTTAATGTGAAAGACATAGTGATAGCAAATGATAATGTGATAATTAACATGGGTATATAAATGAATTTGGAAGCATTCCGTTAGCATTTACTCTACACTTCACCGATGGCAGTTCCGAAGGACACTGTGAAGAAAATTGAGGATGGGTTCGCGAAACTACAAGAAGCTGCTGATTGCAAATCTCTGCTGAAGAAACACCTCACCAAGGCAGTACTTGATAAGTTAAAGGTATGTTTAATGAAAAAGTATTGAAAATCGATTCACTTGTGGGTTATGACCTACGTTATTTTAGAACAAGAAGACCCGACTGGGTGCAACTCTCCTCGACGTCATTCAGTCTGGAGTTGAGAATCTTGATTCTGCTGTCGGAATGTATGCACCTGATGCAGAAGCCTACACACTCTTCGCTGACCTGTTCAACCCTGTCATTGAAGAATATCATAATGGTTTCAAGGCAACCGATATTCAGCCCCCTATGGATCTAGGAGAGAATAATGTAAGTCATGCGTTCGCTTTTAAATGACTTCTATTTCACTGAATATCTGCTAGATTCTGAAGCATCCTATTTGCTTATGGCTGCTAGGTGGCAATCCATAGTGGATAATTTGGACTAGTCTTTACCAATCTGTGGATCATTCGTTGGTAGCGCATGGATCCAAATGCTGTGTACGATAGCGTCAATTTGCCTATGATTATATACGACATATTTTTCAGCTGGCTGAACTTCCAGACCTCGATCCAGAGAAAAATTACATTTTGTCAACACGAATCAGATGTGGCCGATCACTTCTTGGGTATCCGTTCAATCCATGTCTCGCTGAGGTCAGTTCATTTCCATATAGGCGATGCAACCACGTGATTCATATTCCAATTCTGCAGGCACATTACAAGGCCATGGAGAAGAGAATGCAGGATATCCTCAACGGAATCACTGATGAAGAGCTGAGAGTAAGTTACAAATATACCTTGACAGATTTACGAAGCTGTAACTTCAACAGAAACAGGGCATACACGATGATAGATGAACAAGGAAAACCACTGATTTTTCACTCACCTAGTTTTGTAACGTATAAAAGAATCTTCAGATAGTCTTGTGGAAAAGATACGGTAGTACGTTTATCAATTTGATAACCAAAATGAAAAATGGCATTGAAGACCACCGCACCGTGATATTTGTCAGGGCAAATACTATGCTCTCGCTGGAATGGATGAGGAAACCAAGAAGGCATTGATTGCCGATCATTTCTTGTTCAAAGAAGGTGATCGCTTCCTTCAAGCCGCCAATGCCAATCGGTCGGTCGTAAATAATTTTTAGTAAAATCCATCTTATGCGCGGTGAACTATGCTCTTATCAGTTGAACTTAAATCAATCCGGCTCTCAAAAAAAAAAAGAGAACGTTGGGACGCAGAGAAAATAAAAGTTTCATGACAACAGCGCGTAAACTGAGCAATCAAAACAAATTCATCTTTTCTTCAAAATGTTTCATTTCTTTAACGATATCGACGTTATTGCAGTTTCTGGCCAACTGGACGTGGTATCTTCCACAATGAGAACAAGACATTCCTTGTGTGGGTAAATGAAGAAGATCACCTGAGGATCATTTCGATGCAGCCTGATGGGGATGTTGGCGCTGTATGTTACTTGCACGGCTTAAAAAAAACACATAAAAGTGAAAAAAGCGATGAAACTGACAGAGCCGTACGTTTCAAATATGTGGTCAGATTAGTCTTGCACAGATAGATAGCTTAATTACGTCACCATCAACCATTCTTCACTTTTGAACTAATGTTTACAGTCAATTTTAGCTAAAGCACTGTTTGACAGATCACATTAACCAACATTTACATGCACTTCCACACGTATTTCTGGTAACGTAGAGTTCGGAAAGGACTCGGGTCAATGTGGGAACACAATCAACAATGAGCATCGACAACAATGCCATTCGCAACTCCCGAAAAATTTCACTGCGAGAACAAATATAATCAATTGCTTCGCACTCTCACCATCTGCTTCATGCTACCCATTTTAGCTTGGATCAAGTCAATAGAATTTAGGTACTTGGTCGTCTCATCAAAGGCCTCAACTACATTTCTTCGAAGGCACCATTTGCTCGCCATCCTCGTCTCGGCTGGCTGACTTTCTGTCCAACCAATTTAGGTGACTAATTCTACATTTCTGATAACAGGCTTTCACTATTGCCGAACGAAATGCCTTTCTAGGTACCACAGTGCGCGCTTCAGTGCATATAAAGCTACCGAAAGTCTCTGCAAAGCCAGAATTCAAGCAGCTCTGTGATGAAATGAAACTTCAGGTGATTATCACTGTCTATATATTAGCTTAGATAAAAGATAGGTCATTATCAATGTCTATGTCTTAGTTCAAAACAGGTAATTATTATTGTTTATGCCTTCGCTTAAAAAACTTTAAGAATGTTTATTCAAGATTCGTGGCATTCACGGTGAGCATTCGGAATCAGCCGAAGAAGTCTACGACATCTCTAACAAACAACGACTGGGTCTGACCGAATACATGGCCGTTCGCCAAATGTATGATGGAGTCAAGAAGCTGATTGAGCTAGAAAAGGCTGAAGGTTGAATAAACGTGACTGACCAACGAAAGTGAATATAGCAGTCAAAAGTAGCAAAATTAACAAATATTTGCAAGGGCAATGAAAGGGATATTGGAGTCAATGAGTTTCAGAAGTCATATATTCACATGAAAATCTTCGCCATTGCTATCGTATTTGTCAATGATAATGACACCAATCGTTCTGAAAATTATGAAAGACACAAGTTATCATGAAGTGTGCAAACTCATTGTTTTTATCTTATTTAAGCAATAACGACAGCCGACGTTTCGGTGGAATCCTGCTTTTTCAAAGCCAGGACAGATCAAGTTAATCAAATTCAATTAGCCAGAAGTGTCCCTAAAGTCAGAAGAAAAACCTAGTACACGAAATGAAGTTGTCTTGAAAATAATTTCCTTAGATAGTCATCGTATACTGCGAACCCTGACTCAATCCTTTCAAAGTTGAGAACCAGAAGCATTGAGTTTTTCATGAGTCAGGATTGTGCGTGGTTCTGGTCAAAAAATGCGCCTGAGGTACTGGCCAAGTCTAACGTGATCAAAATCATTCCTTACGGCTGTTCATTTTTTGGTTTTCAAATTAGTCAAACCGTTTCAAGAGTTCTGCTAGTAAGGTTTTAGAATCTTGTATGAGGGTAGTGACTCTTAGTCAAAAAAGTCTTCTTCGTTGCGTCATCGTGTTCTACGCGCGCCTGCTGAGATGTTTCGTTTATCATTGAGTTTTCCAATCACGTGCTGTTATAATTAGGTACAGAGTGTCAAGCCATTTTCGCAAAAACTATCCTTCCCTCACATCTTACAAGAGTCAAGCACATCGCACCCAAAATCATGCAATTAACGTCTCTGTCGTTTGGCATGTTATGCAACCCTGTGCTATTTATAGACGGTAATGCAAGCGGTTACCAGAAGTTATCAAAATAATATAACAACACTATTTAAAGTATGCTTCATTGGCCTGAACACTTTGTGTCATCTCTCACAAATCAATACCGCACTCATACAACTTTTCGTCCTTGAATTCAAAAAAAGTTGTCAATCCTCGACGCAAATGATTGATATCTCGAAACTTCGCCTTCAGCAAAAAGTGCTCTAGCAAAAGGAAGAGGGGATAGTTAGACGGCGACAAGTCAAGTCAGGATTGAATGGCGGGTTATCCAACAACTTCTAGACCATTTCGGCCAACTTATTCTGTGTCAGTTCGGAGACATAAAGCCTTGCTTTTCTTAAAGCAGAATTAGATTGCCGCGACGTCGACGTGGCAGGCCCGACTGCAATGGTCCAAGTGTTCACAGCTGGGCGTAAGTGGTCTCTCTCGCTGGCAACGAGTCCCAGTAAATCGGCCTTGTCCGGTCGTAAAAGATGACGAGAGTCTTGTGATGTATCCAGTAATTTAGAGTGATGTGTAAAACCTCCGCGTCAGGAGGGACTAGAACCCGCACCTCACTCTATCCGGGAGCGCGTGCTCTCCGTTACACTACTGACGCCCATTTTGCACACCACTCTTTCTACGCTGCAGCGCATCTACCAATGAGCCTCCAGCCGTCAACGGCCGTCAGTAGTGTGACGGAAAGAGCACGAGCTCGCTGATAGAGTGAGGTGCGGGTTCTAGTCCCGCCTGACGCCAAAATTTTGCACATCACTTTGCAATACTTGGTATATGTATGAGATCTTACCAACGTGGAAGCGGTCAAATAAAGATAATTCCATTTGAATTTCACTACTCAATATCTGTTTGCGTGACTGGGCTCAATCTCGGTACCGACTACCGGGCCAGGCCGTTGACGGCTGGGAGCATACAGGTAGATGCGCTGTAGCGTAAAAAGAGTGGTGGGCAAAATGGGCGTCAGTAGTGTAGCGGATAGAACACGCGCTCCCCTATATAGTGAATTGAGCGTTCCAGTCCCGCCTGACGCGAAAGTTTTGCACATCATTCTGCATTACTGGGTATATATAGGAAATCTTGCCACCGCTAAAGCGGTTAAATAAAAATGATTCCATTCGAGTCTTGTGATGGTTGTACGACCTACCTGTACCTAGAGCTGGTCTCAAAACTTGCACTAACCAGCTCATGTTACATTTTATTAAGATCTTTCAAAGCATTATAAATATAATATTTCATTGTTTATAGATTAGCATCGGAACAAAGGGTATTCTGATCATGAATTCTAAACAGGGAGAGTTACGTTCACTAGAAATGCGGTTGTAATTCACAAATCTTCTTTGTAAAATTCGCAATAGCTTGTCTTAGGATGATCTCTGCGTAATCGAAATGTGTGCATTCCTTTTGTAAATTTTCTATATTATAGTACGTTGAGTCTCGAAGCCTTCGTTATTCCTCTCACAATATGCGTTGGTGTAAGATCAAATTCGACTTATATGGAACAGGTGCAATTTATTATACACTCAACTTTGGGGAAGGCTGCTAAGGACACGTCTATTGGGCAGTTTGTTTGAAATTTTTTAGTGCGTAGAAGATTTTAAATTAAGCCTGGATCAATTTTTCTCACTAATTCGCATCCTGTGATAAACAAAAGTTATAACAAATTTTCACTTCGGCACTTTATCAACCCGCCTTCACTTATTCACTGTAAAATCACATTGCTTCTGGCGTTCAATTCGCAGAATAATTACTAACTTCAAAAATTGAATCTCGTCACTCAAAATGAGATATTACGCAGGAAAATCAGCAACATGAAGGATGAAAAAGGTGAGCGTTGGTGTTGTGTTGCTTAATCACTGGGTGATACGCCATGTAACCGATCTTATCAAGAATCATAAAGATAAATAAATATGTACCCGGCTTCTACAATAACTTGTGAGGGCCTGCTTGTTCGTCGAGTCACATAATCTGTAGCGAATTCCGCACATTGAAAAGATGATGTTCTAAGTAAAACTCGTGGCGCCTAATCACATCATAACTAAACCCCTGTCCACTGCACCGGAACCTCTTATAAGGCAACATGTTATGTCAGTCACGTGCTTTTCAATCCCTTGAATGTCTCGTTGTTTGCTAGCTAATATGCA
>JAHQIW010003468.1:0-125883 GCA_019055375.1 Parelaphostrongylus tenuis
TGCATATTAGCTAGCAAACAACGAGACATTCAAGGGATTGAAAAGCACGTGACTGACATAACATGTTGCCTTATAAGAGGTTCCGGTGCAGTGGACAGGGGTTTAGTTATGATGTGATTAGGCGCCACGAGTTTTACTTAGAACATCATCTTTTCAATGTGCGGAATTCGCTACAGATTATGTGACTCGACGAACAAGCAGGCCCTCACAAGTTATTGTAGAAGCCGGGTACATATTTATTTATCTTTATGATTCTTGATAAGATCGGTTACATGGCGTATCACCCAGTGATTAAGCAACACAACACCAACGCTCACCTTTTTCATCCTTCATGTTGCTGATTTTCCTGCGTAATATCTCATTTTGAGTGACGAGATTCAATTTTTGAAGTTAGTAATTATTCTGCGAATTGAACGCCAGAGGCAATGTGATTTTACAGTGAATAAGTGAAGGCAGGTTGATAAAGTGCCGAAGTGAAAATTTGTTATAACTTTTGTTTATCACAGGATGCGAATTAGTGAGAAAAATTGATCCAGGCTTAATTTAAAATCTTCTACGCACTAAAAAATTTCAACAAACTGCCCAATAGACGTGTCCTTAGCAGCCTTCCCCAAAGTTGAGTGTATAATAAATTGCACCTGTTCCATATAAGTCGAATTTGATCTTACACCAACGCATATTGTGAGAGGAATAACGAAGGCTTCGAGACTCAACGTACTATAATATAGAAAATTTACAAAAGGAATGCACACATTTCGATTACGCAGTGATCATCCTAAGACAAGCTATTGCGAATTTTACAAAGAAGATTTGTGAATTACAACCGCATTTCTAGTGAACGTAACTCTCCCTGTTTAGAATTCATGATCAGAATACCCTTTGTTCCGATGCTAATCTATAAACAATGAAATATTATATTTATAATGCTTTGAAAGATCTTAATAAAATGTAACATGAGCTGGTTAGTGCCAAGTTTTGAGACCAGCTCTAGGTACAGGTAGGTCGTACAACCATCACAAGACTCGAATGGAATCATTTTTATTTAACCGCTTTAGCGGTGGCAAGATTTCCTATATATACCCAGTAATGCAGAATGATGTGCAAAACTTTCGCGTCAGGCGGGACTGGAACGCTCAATTCACTATATAGGGGAGCGCGTGTTCTATCCGCTACACTACTGACGCCCATTTTGCCCACCACTCTTTTTACGCTACAGCGCATCTACCTGTATGCTCCCAGCCGTCAACGGCCTGGCCCGGTAGTCGGTACCGAGATTGAGCCCAGTCACGCAAACAGATATTGAGTAGTGAAATTCAAATGGAATTATCTTTATTTGACCGCTTCCACGTTGGTAAGATCTCATACATATACCAAGTATTGCAAAGTGATGTGCAAAATTTTGGCGTCAGGCGGGACTAGAACCCGCACCTCACTCTATCAGCGAGCTCGTGCTCTTTCCGTCACACTACTGACGGCCGTTGACGGCTGGAGGCTCATTGGTAGATGCGCTGCAGCGTAGAAAGAGTGGTGTGCAAAATGGGCGTCAGTAGTGTAACGGAGAGCACGCGCTCCCGGATAGAGTGAGGTGCGGGTTCTAGTCCCTCCTGACGCGGAGGTTTTACACATCACTCTAAATTACTGGATACATCACAAGACTCTCGTCATCTTTTACGACCGGACAAGGCCGATTTACTGGGACTCGTTGCCAGCGAGAGAGACCACTTACGCCCAGCTGTGAACACTTGGACCATTGCAGTCGGGCCTGCCACGTCGACGTCGCGGCAATCTAATTCTGCTTTAAGAAAAGCAAGGCTTTATGTCTCCGAACTGACACAGAATAAGTTGGCCGAAATGGTCTAGGAGTTGTTGGATAACCCGCCATTCAATCCTGACTTGACTTGTCGCCGTCTAACTATCCCCTCTTCCTTTTGCTAGAGCACTTTTTGCTGAAGGCGAAGTTTCGAGATATCAGTCATTTGCGTCGAGGATTGACAACTTTTTTTGAATTCAAGGACGAAAAGTTGTATGAGTGCGGTATTGATTTGTGAGAGATGACACAAAGTGTTCAGGCCAATGAAGCATACTTTAAATAGTGTTGTTATATTATTTTGATAACTTCTGGTAACCGCTTGCATTACCGTCTATAAATAGCACAGGGTTGCATAACATGCCAAACGACAGAGACGTTAATTGCATGATTTTGGGTGCGATGTGCTTGACTCTTGTAAGATGTGAAGGAAGGATAGTTTTTGCGAAAATGGCTTGACACTCTGTACCTAATTATAACAGCACGTGATTGGAAAACTCAATGATAAACGAAACATCTCAGCAGGCGCGCGTAGAACACGATGACGCAACGAAGAAGACTTTTTTGACTAAGAGTCACTACCCTCATACAAGATTCTAAAACCTTACTAGCAGAACTCTTGAAACGGTTTGACTAATTTGAAAACCAAAAAATGAACAGCCGTAAGGAATGATTTTGATCACGTTAGACTTGGCCAGTACCTCAGGCGCATTTTTTGACCAGAACCACGCACAATCCTGACTCATGAAAAACTCAATGCTTCTGGTTCTCAACTTTGAAAGGATTGAGTCAGGGTTCGCAGTATACGATGACTATCTAAGGAAATTATTTTCAAGACAACTTCATTTCGTGTACTAGGTTTTTCTTCTGACTTTAGGGACACTTCTGGCTAAATGAATTTGATTAACTTGATCTGTCCTGGCTTTGAAAAAGCAGGATTCCACCGAAACGTCGGCTGTCGTTATTGCTTAAATAAGATAAAAACAATGAGTTTGCACACTTCATGATAACTTGTGTCTTTCATAATTTTCAGAACGATTGGTGTCATTATCATTGACAAATACGATAGCAATGGCGAAGATTTTCATGTGAATATATGACTTCTGAAACTCATTGACTCCAATATCCCTTTCATTGCCCTTGCAAATATTTGTTAATTTTGCTACTTTTGACTGCTATTTCACTTTCGTTGGTCAGTCACGTTTATTCAACCTTCAGCCTTTTCTAGCTCAATCAGCTTCTTGACTCCATCATACATTTGGCGAACGGCCATGTATTCGGTCAGACCCAGTCGTTGTTTGTTAGAGATGTCGTAGACTTCTTCGGCTGATTCCGAATGCTCACCGTGAATGCCACGAATCTTGAATAAACATTCTTAAAGTTTTTTAAGCGAAGGCATAAACAATAATAATTACCTGTTTTGAACTAAGACATAGACATTGATAATGACCTATCTTTTATCTAAGCTAATATATAGACAGTGATAATCACCTGAAGTTTCATTTCATCACAGAGCTGCTTGAATTCTGGCTTTGCAGAGACTTTCGGTAGCTTTATATGCACTGAAGCGCGCACTGTGGTACCTAGAAAGGCATTTCGTTCGGCAATAGTGAAAGCCTGTTATCAGAAATGTAGAATTAGTCACCTAAATTGGTTGGACAGAAAGTCAGCCAGCCGAGACGAGGATGGCGAGCAAATGGTGCCTTCGAAGAAATGTAGTTGAGGCCTTTGATGAGACGACCAAGTACCTAAATTCTATTGATTTGATCCAAGCTAAAATGGGTAGCATGAAGCAGATGGTGAGAGTGCGAAGCAATTGATTATATTTGTTCTCGCAGTGAAATTTTTCGGGAGTTGCGAATGGCATTGTTGTCGATGCTCATTGTTGATTGTGTTCCCACATTGACCCGAGTCCTTTCCGAACTCTACGTTACCAGAAATACGTGTGGAAGTGCATGTAAATGTTGGTTAATGTGATCTGTCAAACAGTGCTTTAGCTAAAATTGACTGTAAACATTAGTTCAAAAGTGAAGAATGGTTGATAGTGACGTAATTAAGCTATCTATCTGTGCAAGACTAATCTGACCACATATTTGAAACGTACGGCTCTGTCAGTTTCATCGCTTTTTTCACTTTTATGTGTTTTTTTTTAAGCCGTGCAAGTAACATACAGCGCCAACATCCCCATCAGGCTGCATCGAAATGATCCTCAGGTGATCTTCTTCATTTACCCACACAAGGAATGTCTTGTTCTCATTGTGGAAGATACCACGTCCAGTTGGCCAGAAACTGCAATAACGTCGATATTGTTAAAGAAATGAAACATTTTGAAGAAAAGATGAATTTGTTTTGATTGCTCAGTTTACGCGCTGTTGTCATGAAACTTTTATTTTCTCTGCGTCCCAACGTTCTCTTTTTTTTTTTTTTTGAGAGCCGGATTGATTTAAGTTCAACTGATAAGAGCATAGTTCACCGCGCATAAGATGGATTTTACTAAAAATTATTTACGACCGACCGATTGGCATTGGCGGCTTGAAGGAAGCGATCACCTTCTTTGAACAAGAAATGATCGGCAATCAATGCCTTCTTGGTTTCCTCATCCATTCCAGCGAGAGCATAGTATTTGCCCTGACAAATATCACGGTGCGGTGGTCTTCAATGCCATTTTTCATTTTGGTTATCAAATTGATAAACGTACTACCGTATCTTTTCCACAAGACTATCTGAAGATTCTTTTATACGTTACAAAACTAGGTGAGTGAAAAATCAGTGGTTTTCCTTGTTCATCTATCATCGTGTATGCTCCTGTTTCTGTTGAAGTTACAGCTTCGTAAATCTGTCAAGGTATATTTGTAACTTACTCTCAGCTCTTCATCAGTGATTCCGTTGAGGATATCCTGCATTCTCTTCTCCATGGCCTTGTAATGTGCCTGCAGAATTGGAATATGAATCACGTGGTTGCATCGCCTATATGGAAATGAACTGACCTCAGCGAGACATGGATTGAACGGATACCCAAGAAGTGATCGGCCACATCTGATTCGTGTTGACAAAATGTAATTTTTCTCTGGATCGAGGTCTGGAAGTTCAGCCAGCTGAAAAATATGTCGTATATAATCATAGGCAAATTGACGCTATCGTACACAGCATTTGGATCCATGCGCTACCAACGAATGATCCACAGATTGGTAAAGACTAGTCCAAATTATCCACTATGGATTGCCACCTAGCAGCCATAAGCAAATAGGATGCTTCAGAATCTAGCAGATATTCAGTGAAATAGAAGTCATTTAAAAGCGAACGCATGACTTACATTATTCTCTCCTAGATCCATAGGGGGCTGAATATCGGTTGCCTTGAAACCATTATGATATTCTTCAATGACAGGGTTGAACAGGTCAGCGAAGAGTGTGTAGGCTTCTGCATCAGGTGCATACATTCCGACAGCAGAATCAAGATTCTCAACTCCAGACTGAATGACGTCGAGGAGAGTTGCACCCAGTCGGGTCTTCTTGTTCTAAAATAACGTAGGTCATAACCCACAAGTGAATCGATTTTCAATACTTTTTCATTAAACATACCTTTAACTTATCAAGTACTGCCTTGGTGAGGTGTTTCTTCAGCAGAGATTTGCAATCAGCAGCTTCTTGTAGTTTCGCGAACCCATCCTCAATTTTCTTCACAGTGTCCTTCGGAACTGCCATCGGTGAAGTGTAGAGTAAATGCTAACGGAATGCTTCCAAATTCATTTATATACCCATGTTAATTATCACATTATCATTTGCTATCACTATGTCTTTCACATTAACACATTGCAAGAGTCATTTTCTGTGTATTATTAGCTGTTTTTCCGTAATAACTGGTATTGCTATAACTCTAAGGTACGATACACAATACGGGTAAAAAATTATGACACCATCGGCACTGCTGGAATCCTGAGTGGATTCCGCAATCTGCGAATAGTATTCTCTACGAGATTTCAAGACGCTTTCTACGTTCAAAACTCGAAACGAACTTTATACTACTTCAAAATACCAGTCAAGAGCAATTGAGTGTACAACACTACCGATCTAATAAATTATTTCACTTGACAGCACATATAAATAGTACGTTGTTGCCTGGTCTATGTAGGAGGATGAACACCTCCAAGAGGGTTGGCTAAAGACGAAGGGCCTGCCCAACTGACGAGGCTGCAAAGCCGAAACACGTGTATCGGTACACTGTGCAAAAGCCCATGAACAGAGCACATGACAAGTTGGCTTGATTAATAAATATCAGCTTTCTAACCTATTTAGCTCTTCATGTTTTGTTCATGAAACTACACGCAGGAACATAGAATTAGATGGTGAAACCCTTGAAAAGTGAGATTAGTCCAGACAATCATAAGTGGCAAGATCAATCCACGTGTCATTGTTTTCCAGTCACGAATATCTCAAAACGACGAAGCAAAAAAACCGTTGGAAATATTATTGGCCACTGACTAATTACCAACACCATAGTGAAAAGACCGTTGTCTTCGCTGCCAGGCATTTCGAATTACATCATAGTTTTCTCGTGATAAGTACGTAGACGAAAAGGATGAACAACTTATCTGCGATGTGTCAAAATGACATGATTTTAATGTACTCTAAACATTCAACCATGTATGGGTGTTCTTGAGTGTGCGCAAAACGGTGAGGATAATGCGCTCGACATTGATCAGTCCTATATGCGATGTATTCTGGACTCAGCCCACTCAATCCAACTTCTGTAAAACTCAGTGAATGCACATCTAGCCTGTGCAATTAATCGAGGTAGCCTAGTCTAACATTGCATCAGATAAGCGTTTTACTTTCCCCAACAAAACTTGTGCCATTTCGCAGACTCCGGAGAGATGTGGGGCATGATCGACTGAAAAAGGGAATCGAATCAGCACTCAATTCAGTGTGTCTTGCAGAGCACTCATAACCACTGCCTCACCTGCATCACACAAACATAGCACGTCAATGGCCAAATGTGATAACACGAAGTTGATCGTAGAAAATATTTTGAACTCCCTTTGAAAGACGCGTCCTCGTCACTTGGGTGGAAATGGAAGAAATATACGAATGGAAGAGCCCTGGAATTAATTATATGGATATAAATAGAAGGATCTCTTGTAGGACTGTAACGCTGCTCACATTTCGCTCTAAAGCGGATGCCACAAGACAGTTTTTGTTATGTCACCCAAATTGGTTGCCTCGATACTCGGCTCCTGACTTTCGCGTCAAAATTTTACTAATTCTTGACTTCTCCAACTTCATTTTTTGATGTAACATCGTATTTGCTTTCCGAATGGCACGTTCTCAATGCTGTTAGGAGCCACCGCATGACTTCATTCGTTTCTCTCTCGCGTGTCTGCCATCCGTAGTGGCGGTGTGATGGTGGTCTGTTATTAACATGGAGATAAACACAAGAGCCTTCTCGTGATTCTCATCTTGTTGCTATTTTCGGTAAAAAAGATAAATGAAATTAATCACAAAAATGTCCTCCTATCTTTTCGGTGATCGTACAAGGGGATGCTTGCATTCTCTTGAAGTCAACTTCACTGCTCATAAACGCTTCCCCAATGATTTCTAGTACACAGTCGGGA
Source organism: Parelaphostrongylus tenuis (assembly GCA_019055375.1). Lineage (NCBI taxonomy): Eukaryota > Metazoa > Nematoda > Chromadorea > Rhabditida > Metastrongylidae > Parelaphostrongylus > Parelaphostrongylus tenuis. The sequence goes on from JAHQIW010003468.1 coordinate 7,419, forward strand.
CCTTTAGCAGCCATGCTGTCATAAGTCACGCCTTTCTGGATACTTGAATTGAGACTTCTGTGCACATAGCGTAGCGTTCCGAATTGGCTTCGTTCCGTTTTGAAAATCCAGTGTTAATCGCCGATATGTGATTGCATAGTAAACTGGTTTTTTCCTTCACGTAGAAAAGCTACAAAAGAGCCAAATAAATCAACTGGGTGTGCAGGAGAACATTGAGCGTACGTAGGACAAGAGAAATTCAGGAATTTTCAAAACTGAGGGAGGAAGTGATTGTAGAATAAATTGACATTAAAAATTTTTGAGGCTACATAAAACGCAAATAAGACTGAACTTAGGGTATCATCGCATCACTATTAAGGAGCGAGACTACTGTTCACACAGTAGTAAAATTGAAAATTGCCCATGATTGTCTATTAGTTGATTGCAGATAGTTAGAGCTTGATCTGTGCAAAAATCAAGTATCGCTTGATGAAAAAACACCTGGAGTTCTGAGTTGGCGCATGTAAATTGAAGGCTCATCAGAAACACATTTTGTTCCAAGAGCACCATGGTAATGAGTGGAACTCGCATTCTTCTTGTTGTATCACTTAATAGGTGGCCGCTTCAGCGCAATACTGCAGGAGTATCCCGCTTCGGCAGCAATATCAGTCTCGTTCTATTCAACAAAACATATATTTCTCTGTTATTATTATCAAGGACGCCGTTCTATACGCCAAGCTATTGAGAATAAGATGAGTGTGACACGTAATGCGCTTCAACGAGAACTGATGAACGAGAGCCGTGACCGCATGGAATCCTCGGGATGTCAAGCGCTCCACAGTAAGACCACTGACCCGATGGTACGGTTTTTTCATGAAAAGCCTAGAGAAAAGATATGATGCCCAACGAATTCCCAAAGCAAAGAGGACCCACTGAGTTAATCTTGCACGCGATAAGAAAAAAATGGAAACTCCATTGCCGTACTTGTTGGCATCTTCATAATATTGCATAGAAGGATGTGCCATGCAGTCGCCTTCAATTTTTAACTTCGTTTGAGGTGATTGAATGCATATCTGGCCTCTACAATGACTCGCGATGGCCTCCCGCTCAACCGAGTCAGTGCTGCTATATTCTCAGACAAGTATGAGACCAGTCTGGTATCAATTTACCGACCCCGAAGAGATGGACGGTTTGGTGAGCCATGAGCGCGAGACTCGAACCACTAACCTCGTGTGCGACGCAGAGCGCCTTTAACCACTGCGCCACGTGCGCCCTCGGTATCGCACATGGCACTAAAATCCCGTTTTTTGGAAATGACTGTATACTGTACAACATCGTAGAGAAATACCAAAATTTCTACGTGTAGGTAAAGTTCCGATTCTCTTTCAAATTTGCTTCTTTCGCCATAATTTTCAACCACGCAGCTGGATCTTCATAGAATGAAAAAGTTGGTCAAGTAACAAGCTCTTGCGATCCCTCTGTTAACCAGAAATAAGATATTAGTATTGGAATTCGTAATTTGACCATAATATGGCACTCTTTAGTGCAACATTGCGATGTGTTGCGTAGCCAAACAAGCGGTTAAAAGCTTCATTCCAGCAAACGAATAATGCTTTCAAGTTAGCAGTTTTAGGGTCGGTAAGTGAGTTTGTAACTTGCAAACCTTATTATTAGTCTATTAATAGTAATTTATTAGGTGTGTTATTAGTATGTTATGAGGCTTTTCAGCATACTATTAGGTTGCCAATAACATATATTTTACAAGTGCTTTCACCACAACCTAATTGATTGGCACTGTACAATCTAAATTCTCATACAATATCCAGATACATGAGATAACACTAGTGAAAAATTTGAATGCCAAGCTCAGAGCGTATACGGTCTACTAACATGCTACTGGGTTGTCGCTACCAGAAATTTTATACGTGCTTTCGCGACAATCAAATGATTAACACTGTACATTCTAGATTTCTATTCAATATCTCTATACGAGAATCATTATGCAAACGAATTTGATTATTATTAGCTTTGAGTGTGTACCTACTACTCTGTGTACTAAGGCTTTCTTTGAAGAACGATTTGCCACCCGTTTTCGAGCTTGAGCAAATTATTGACCCGAACCTAATTCCACGAAGTGAACGTGCAGTGCTTTTTCCCTCGACTCATTATTTATTTCATCCTCCACGTCTGCTGCTGGCCATGACTTGATCTAACAATTCCCAACAGAAGTTAGATAAGCATTGGATAAATAATATTGAGGAAAACAACCTACCGTTGCGTGCATTGTTTCCACAGGATGCGGATCCCCGGAAAATGTAGCAATTATTACGCCAACTTTCTCTACAAAACGCTCAGTCAGTTTCTAAAATTATCACGCATTGAAAATTGCGATTAACTGTAAAAAACAATTACAAAAGTAGAAAGAGAAAAAAATAGTTAGATACTATAAAGAGCTGTCTGAGACACACTCTACGCTCGTGACTGCGCTGTTTGAGTCGTTGCAGAAATTCCTCTCTCTCCCAAAAGCTTTCTCAAACAATCTGTATTGTCATCTGGTTGTACCTTTCCGTTTTTGTAAGCTTCGCGCATCGTCTTTATAACTGATCAACTGAAAAGAGATTATCAAGCTACCCGTATTTACATTTATCAATTCTAAGATAATATTGGTGATATTTTCGCCAATCTTGTCGCAAGAATCCTATATCATAACAGATAATAACTGGTCACATCATAAGTAAGACTAACTCTTTTTTCGAGTTCTGCAATCTGTGCTTTCAAGCTTAGCGTCATTATCGTCTTTCATGTGAATCATCTCTCGACAAGCACTGAGAAATTTGTAAATTCTAAACCCTTCTACAAGTGAAATGAGTAGGTATACTTCAAACTTACTTTCAAAGCTTTCAAGCACACAGAAAGATCACTCCTAAGAGGCAAGTAATTGAATTGAATTTTCCTAGATAAGTTTTAACTCTTTTACTACTTAATCTTGAGTTATAAAGTCGAGATAAGTTGCGAAATTTAACACAAAGGTACCGAGATACGAGCAAAATTTGGAGCCTGAGATATTAGGTTAAAGAAGGAGATCCTTGATTCCACTGAAAATTCAAAGTTTATGCATAAATTCAATCAAAACCATTAATTAATATTTTTCAAAGTCACGACCATCAATATCCACGACCTTCTGTCAACCATCTGTAAGCTTCCGGATCTGCTCAAAGTACCATTTCATGGGCTTTAAATCAAAACCCTGTCTTTTCAACTTGATCAGATGTTTCGAGTCGGCGTCCACGCAAAAAAAATGTTCCATTGAGCGGATTTGAACCACAATAGGACGGCGCAGCATCTCGAATGTAGGCTTGCTGCGGAAGCACCTCAACTAGCTTCAATTCATCAAACTTTTCCTTAGTCCTCTTTGCGATCTGAGGTTTGACATTGACTTGCTAAAACAGCGTGCCCTTTCGGCGAATCAAAGTCGGGTACTATTTTTCAACGCACCGTAGACTTCGTCCAACTGCTCGCAGCAGAGTCCGGCATTAGAGGGGCGACCATTTAGCACAAGTCTGAAATGCAGGACGCCTTCGAAATTCCACCCAATGCAGAACATGACCTTATTGCTAAAAGGATTTGACGTTCAACTGTTGGCTGATCATGACCTTTATGGACCCAACATTTGTTCCAGTTGTGATTGACCAAGTAAAAGCACATGCATCCGACATCACGATACGATTGTAAATTCGATCGCTTCGATATTGTGTGAAAGAAGCACTAAATTTGAATTTTTTGCGAGTGTTAAGAAACATTTCCCTTAACCAAGTACTTTCAAAAACGCGATTACCCCTTTCCAAGAGCTTCATAGGCTTTCCACTGCACCATCTTAACGTGACCCCTGGAATGAATAATAACATGTTTGAGGTCACCTCAGGTTCCGAGTTTTGTTCGTATCTCAGCACCTATGTGGTCATATTCCAGTATAGCAGGGCTCTTATATTCGTGTTTATAAAATAGACCTTCTATTCGAGGATTACAACGACAACAGCAAATAAGGAACGTTTTAGACATTAAAAGACTATAATATAACGGACCCCCTCGCTGGAATAAGTTATTATTTCTATTCAAAACAATAAAACCTAGCGCAAAGAGAGTGTTAGCTCTTGTAAGTTGATAAATTGTCGTGCACAAGGACTCACTTTTCTAAATCTGCATGTACTTTTCTTAAAATAGCTTCCAGCTGATCAATTGTGGTGTTTGCCTCTACGATCTGGCCTTGAGATTCCTTAATTAAAAAGGAGATAAACCTCATTTACTTCCTAACATGTATTGCACCAATGCTGATTTTCAATGTTACTTAACATACATTGGGCCAATGCTAATAATGGGTTGCTGCAAAAAATACCAACACTTGAAAAAGGGAGTTTCAAATTGCTACAACTAGACCCAAAACAACTTCATTAGTTAGAATAGGAATGAGATTTTGCGAATATACACTGTTCCATAACAATGTAGACATTTGCTTATTTCGATAACACAAAAAACCACACCCAAAACTCCAGGAAAGTATAGCTTTTGGAGGAACTTTTCTCAGCAGTTAAGCTGCTGAAGGTTTTCTCAGATGATATGTGTCAGGATGTTTGGAACTACATGCAAGGTTACGGATTTATTGACTCAATGCCTTTAGCTTTTGCATTAGCTGTACCGCTAGTGATCGAGTCCTGTAGTCTTTTGTCACGAAAAAAGTGTGTCATACGATTGTGTCTCCCGGAAACGCAAAAGTCGCCACATCTACCTTTGATGCAGATTCGGTTCCAGAGAATGTCCGAGGGCTTATCTCCCGTCCTTACTGATGGCCATCGGCTATCTTGTGTGACTCAGTTATCATCGCAAATTGTAAAAGAACTGAAACGTAGAAATGTTTTGTTACTCTTGAACTTTTGAACCACAAATGCGATCTTCAATTAAAACATTCATTGATACGTTGTCCTCAGTCAGTTTACTGCTCATTTTCTTCAGTTTTTGAAAGTTCGTTCTTTTCTGTATAGATATGAAGATCCATAAAGGCAATATCTAATGCTTACGACACATTCTTCTCTCAACTTGTTCGCTTCTGTGATTTTGTCATCAACGAGAATTTTTATATTTTTATCACTGCTCTAAGACATCGGAATTAATGTACTTCACATATTCTATTAATGAAACCAGTGTGAACAAATCTTGCATATATGATTTCGAATACCTTCAAATCCTCGATTTTTTGTTCATAAGGTGCGATTTCTGATTTCATATCGTATTCCAGTGCTTTCTGCTTCTCACTGGTGACCCTGCTGTCCGAAAGTAATCGCATGAGTTCAGTAAGCTCTAACTGGACTACAGTGAGATCTCTGCATTGTGAGTGAAAACTAGCAATCTTTTCCTTGAAACGCTTGCACTGAAATAAAGAAAAGCTAGTAGAAATTAATGAGGTTAACAACGTTGGCTAAAAGATTGGACGCAGACAAGACAAGGAAACCACAACCACATTACTAGCACAGTTGGAAAAACCACCACTCCCTTAAGTTCAGAATGCTCCATCGACTTCATTTCTACTTCATTTGGAAGTTTTTTTCGTCTTTCCTCAACCCTTCATTTTTAAGCTCCAAAAAATGCTCTTTTCTCGCAAACAAACAACTTCCTACAAGCTATAATGATTTTGATGGGGAACAAAAATTCATTATGTCAATATTATTCAATAAAAACTCTTCCAAAGTACTGAAAACTGCACAGACTTCGTCACGTCCGGTTCACTTTAAGTTAAAAGGAAACACCCATTCACAAGAAATTTTAAAATACTACTATCTGAAGATAAAATTCATGAAAAACCAAGTTTAACGGAATAACAACAAAAAAAGTTTACTGGCCCTATCATTTCAAGTGACATAACCATGAATAAAAAAAGTGAAAAACTTCACGATTATATGAGGAACCTTTATAGAGCCTTTATGAAAAAGTTTAAAACTCCTGTATAAAATAAGACAGAGCACTCACCTTCCTGAAATTCGATGTGGTCACCTGAAAATCGCTCAAATGTTATGACTTACACACTCAGCTTTGATGACATTTTTTGCAGATAACGCTGGAAGTGCTATGCATATACAGCAGGAAGGCGATGGGGAGGAGAGGAGGAGGAGGGATGCAAGACATAGGGCATTCCACTTATAGCACTTCCTTCCAAATAGCTAATTCTGCCGAACAAAACATCTACCATGCCCTCTGTATCTGACACTCTGGGTACCATGTCGATTTTTTGCTTAAGACGAGGCGCTGTCGTTCGGCTGAAAGGGCGCGCTCAAATCACAGTGTTGTAGTTCTCTAATGACCTCAAAATTCACGTTGTGCGATGCAGTTGTACATTCTACACCTCCTTTCGAAAATGCTTCTGTATACTGCAGTGTGAAGCAGTGCCAATTCTTCGCTGCTAATGAATATAAATCCTTTACGAGTATTATAAAGCCATTAATCGTAGATGCTCTTAGAATAATGAAATAGAGTAGTATAGGAATAATCAGAGTGCGCACCCGTTACGTAGGTTTCAGCAAGTCGAGACACGGCGCTGCAATCAGTGGTACGATAACGGCCCACGCGGTACCCAATGTGTCACTCGACACCTCATTTAAAATAGATGTTATATCAAGAGCGGCTTGCAAAAAATTTCCCTCTTTGCCTTTTAACATACAAAAAAACTTCTTTTTCAAACAAATTCATTGAGAAATGGAGAGGTGCAATATGCAAAATAACTTTGAATTCTGACAGCATGCCGTTATTTAGTGGAGCACAGTGCCGTCCAGGAAACAGTAGTAAACTTACCTTGCATACCCCTAAAGCGACAAAGCATTCGCGTTCCAATAATTATGTCATATCATCAACCCCTCAAGTTTTCTAGTTATCAAAAAATATCGCCTCCTTCTCAAATGTCGACTAATCTTCAAACATTATGAAATTAGTGTAGTCTTTTGCGAGTGTCAAGGATTATGTGTTGACCAATCGACAGGATCATCTATATGAGGGTACGGTAGCCAAGCCAAATCCAAGCTCAAACGACAAGTCACATCAGAGAAATTCTAATAAAAAATCGACCTCAGAAGAACACTGCGGTTGTGCATAATTCTGACTGTCATATGAAATACAGTGCGTACACGCAACCTAAAAAAAAATTTAGACACTGGATTTTAAATTACAGCCCCATTTCACGCACGAAATACATTCAAATGTGCGATTAACTAAAGCTTTCTTCACTACATAAACAATGTGGTTCCTGTCCAGTCATACTTGGATCCCCGATTGGACGGTATGAGCTACCCAAAGTCCATTCTCTTCATGATAGTATTATGGCGCGGGAAACCGTTTCCGACAAATCCCGTAATCGATCCATGATTAAGCTAACAAAGACGTGGCAGGCGAAGATACAAAATCTTTCCTAATCCTTTCATTGAATTGTGAAAACTTGACAAGCATTCAACTATTATTTCAGTTCTGATCATTATAAGAAAGAATACTCGCTCTATGGAACATGCATGTATTGAAAATTTTGAAGTAGATATGGGATAGTTTCGAATAGCAATAGCAATATCTCCTTTCAAAAGGTTGGTTAACGCAGTGATTGGTGATGCTGTGTATCAGGAAGTAAAATGATAGACGATTCACTAGCTCAATATCCTCCTCCCCGTCCCCGAAAACTGTTCTGCAATCAATGCGTGAACGCTCACGAACGCCTACTTTGGGCTAACCACAAGAATGCAAGTAAAACGCGGCTCGACAGCATTCTACGGCATTTATAGACAAAACCATAGACTCAAGTAGTAGCCGAAGCAATACGTGAGATATCTATGAAAAGAATTCAAATATTCAAACACAGCCTACGTCCAGACTCTTGTCGCCTTGTGGCATAATGGATAAGGCGTGAGACTTTGGATCCGAAGATTGCAGGTTCGAGTCCTGCCAGGGTAGGGACTTCTTGCAGTCTGGAAGTAAGTGTTCAGAGCATCTATCATAAATAGATGGACCTTTCTTAGAACCTTAACGGTGAATAAGTAGACCTTTACTGCATTGATTCATAGCTAATTGCTGAGATTTCTGTAGTATCAAAGCGCTTTCTTCTTTCTACCACAACCTAATTGATCTGGTGATTTTCGCGGAAATGTAGTGCGGTCTGCAGTACACCACAACCATTCTCCACGTGGCTTTGTGGCCTAGTGGATAGGCGTCGGACTTTGGATTCGAAGGTTGCAGGTTCGAGTCCTAACAGGCTCGCGGCCTTCGCTGTTTTTAATTCAGAAAGTCAGAGTAGTGGGTAAGAATAGTTAAGCCTTTTCAAGAACCCTACTGGTGATTTAGCCGCCTTTATACCACTTTTATTTGAAACTCCGCGCAATCGACTTCCCATTAGCCTCTTTAGCAAAGTTAATTATCGATAGAATTAGGGAAACTTAGCTGTTAGCTGGCGCGAGGTTGGTAGACGACGTCGATATTACCGTTGTTGATTGTTGTTAGTAGATTGCTGTACGGATAGATGGCTGACGTTTCGGCAACACCGCCTTCTTCGGAGCCCGGACGTACACTGGTATCACCATTTATTTGAGTTGTTAGCCAAATCGATGCCTAAGCACCGTCCCATGGATTAAGAAATATTCAGCGCATGTGAGGTCCCAAATCTCGGGTTACAGCGACGAATTCGTTTTTACGGTTCGAAACGCTTCGAGAGTTTTGCGCGTCGATGTTCTTGATTTCCGCGCCAACGCGTGATAGTTACATCGAAATCAACATTGTTGTGCTTCTGCGTCCTATGTAAACCTAGACCTACGCCGATTTACTCCTCGCCTGATGCCTTACATATTATCAAATATATTTGCCGAAACTCATACAATTTCCCTTCTTCCCGTTATGGCAGATTTTACAGCCTTCTGAGTGACACAGTCGATCATGAATTCGGTTGCGAAGCAGTAGACGGCGCAGAGTTGGGGATGGGAGTTGGACTCATGTTGCCGAATTTTCAAGATCACTTCTTTTTAGGCATCTCTTAGTAGCGCAGCTAACTTTGTTTGATATAAAAAGGTACTTAAAAGCGATCTCAGTAAGGTGCAAGGGGTCAAAAATATCAACGGACGAAACTTTCGAAGAGTTTTGGATAAACGCTAAAAACCCAGAAATGATCCGTAAAGACGAATGCGTTACTGCAGCGCGAGATTTCGCACCTTACATGCGTTAAATATTGCTTGATTCATGGGACGGTGCTTAGGCATTGATTTGGCTACCAACTCAAACAAACAATGATAATAATGCACGTTTAGACTCTGAAGAAGGCCGAAACGTCAACCAACTATTCGTACAGCGATCTACGATCAACAGTCAACAATGACGACACCAGCGTCGTCTACCAACCTCGCGCCAGCTAAACAGCTTAATTTTCGTGCATGAACTGATTTAAAACTGGTTTTCCTTAATCAGATTTTCGTGCTATAACAGTGCCTTCCAATACTCCAATCGAAATAGTGGATGGTGTTGTAGGTCTAATGGACAAAGCATCGAAACTCGGGCCAAAACTCCTTAACGTTCGGTTTATTGAGTGCAAGAGAGAGCTGAAAGAGGGGATTGAATCAGTATTTTGCATGCTATAGTGAAAACTGTAATTGATAGAGCAAAAGTCTCGACCCTGGCAGGACTCGAACCTGCAATCTTCGGATCCGAAGTCCGACGCCTTATCCATTAGGCCACAAGGCCATGGTAGTCGACTAGTCTATTTTTTATTTTCTCTACTCAACCTATTATAGCAATTTATTGAACGAATCCTAGCAGTTCTTGTATTCGAATAGTTTTCTGAGCATTGATCCTCTGCGAGGGTTATCGAACATTTGAGGTGGTGTTTCGGTTACTACTGCTTAGAAATTTCGCATTCTTTATGAACGTTGCCAAATGCTGCTCGACACGATTCTCCCTCGCTATATTGTAAAAAGACGAGCTAAGACGTTCGTTGATTGTTTGTGAGTGTTGACAGTAGGGCAAAAAACCTGGCGCTTAATCACCTTGTTTCTGGAATATTGCATCACTGGCCATTGCGCTACCTCCATTCTCTGCAGATAATCAATTCATAGCGATATTGCTAATAGAAGGTGAAATCGACGCGTCTTTTCGGTAAACTGGATCTCAACTGTGAAGCTTACGAAGTTTATATTCCGATAATAAATTTCGGCTAATCACTTTATGATTCATCTTCAGCTCAAGATTTTTCAAGGAATTTACTCAATAGCAGAAGTCATTTTTTTCAAATAATTGCAGCATCGGCGTTCGCAGTTGTGACCGATTCAACAAATAAGGCACACATCTCAGACTTTTAATGTTCATTAATCATATGCATAGTCATATATGTCGAAATCAATACGTGTATTTTCCCTCCTGCTCTTTCAGCTGCTATTTTCAGCGCACAATTTTTCTTATACCTTTCAGTATAATTCTATAGGTTTGCACAATTTTTCTTATACTTTTTGATATAATTATATAGGTTTTTCAACATATGCGGTGAGTCTTTATTGTACACGGAGTAATATACAAAGAATTTAATCTCCAATCGACTATTTTTAGATCTCGCTAAAAACATTCAATATAGTTTATGAGAATGTCTGAAGTCAAAAGATCGACTGTTTTTGAAACCCCGCAAAAAACATTCAATATAATTCCAAAAAAGAATGGTTTAAGCTCAAAAACGAGGTTGTTACGCCAGGGTCATACACCGGTGTTTCGGAGGTACGTCCTCCTCGTCAGTGACCCCCGCCCCACATTCAGCCCTGCATTGAAGCAAGGAGGGAGGCGTATGTGGTGATGGAACAGTGTACAATGACACTGGTCCATCACCACCCCTCAGTCGATGGATTTTTTTTTGCTGTTAGATCAAAACTAAATCAAAAGATCGACTGTTTTTGAAACCCCGCAAAAAACATTCAATATAATTCCAAAAAAGAATGGTTTAAGCTCAAAAACGAGGTTGTTACGCCAGGGTCATACACCGGTGTTTCGGAGGTACGTCCTCCTCGTCAGTGACCCCCGCCCCACATTCAGCCCTGCATTGAAGCAAGGAGGGAGGCGTATGTGGTGATGGAACAATGTACAATGACACTGGTCCATCACCACCCCTCAGTCGATGGATTTTTTTTGCTGTTAGATCAAAACTAAATCAAAAGACCGACTGTTTTTGAAACCCCGCAAAAAACATTCAATATAATTCCAAAAAAGAATGGTTTAAGCTCAAAAACGAGGTTGTTACGCCAGGGTCATACACCGGTGTTTCGGAGGTACGTCCTCCTCGTCAGTGACCCCCGCTGAGCTTAAACCATTCTTTTTTGGAATTATATTGAATGTCTGAAGTATTTTTGATAAAGGTTGATAGGTCATTGGCTTGCGGACGTTTCAACGATATCGTCCGCCTCATCAGAGCCACCCGTCCTAGAATGGACTCTACTTGATAGCACGGATGGAGAGAAGTGTTTTGGTGATAGCACGTTATATTGTGTTGTCACTATTTCTGACACCATGCACAATATCACATACTGTCATCAAAAAACGTCAACGTCCTTGCTGGTAAACAGAGCTCAGTGTGGGGTGTGTGGCTCTGATGAGGCGGATAATACTGCCGTAACCCGCGTAAGTCATTGACGTATCAACCTCGAAAAGTCTTTAAACATTCTCACAAACCATTCGAAGAAAACTACTTTCCGATGAATTTGTCCATCATCTAGATCTCGTGGGATTTCCGACATCTCTACCGTAATTATGCGCTGACATTCAAAAATCTAAGAATACGTCACTGTTATCATGAGATTATAAAGCACTAAAAAAATATCAACACCGATGCTCTCTGAACCACGGCACAGATAATGAATGTCCGGACTTTTAACTTTACGTACTGCCCAATTTTTTCTTCCATTTTAACAAACATAACCATAAGTGCTGATATACGAGGAAAACTTGAGGTGACTTTAAACCAGTGATTACTCAACCCGCATATGAATGAAGCCAAAAATTCATTATCACCTAGCAGTGTAGAAATCTGACCAAATTAAGTATCATTCTTATGGCTTGACCTAATTTAGGCGACTCTGAACGAGTACACTTCATGCCACAGTAATTACTTCAGACATCTTCGTCGTTACAACGGACGCATTCCTGAATTGTGAACTTGTTCTGGAAATGCACTTCTCTGAATGTCAAAAATTAAGTATCTCTTGAGTTCCACATAGAGGTGACATCTTAGAAATTCCGCATGACGTGAAATTGGACCTGACCACAGAAATGCGCTTAAGGGCAAACCCCGGAAAAAAAGAGACGTACGATCTTGCTTTCAAAATAAGCATATTTACTAGAATTCACCATATTTACAATATCTGTCCTACCGGACAAATTCGCCACTGTCCTAGTTCTTGTTGTTATAATCTTTCCAATAATCCAGTTTTAGAAAAAAGTTAATCAGGAAACCACCAAGTCATTAGCATTCTTCATGCTTCATATTAGGTTGGAAAGAAAGTTTTGGGCAATTATAAAAAAAAATCAAAAATTTGTGCATGAATTCCAAACAAAAACCACAATAACCATCCTTCGAAATAAACGCCATCAATTTCTACGACTTTTTGTCATCGGTCCGCCAAGTCTCGGATCTGCTTGAAGTAGACCATTTCTCTGACCTCGAATCAAGGAATTCTCGACAAGCTTCTCCAGTTTCATCGAACGATTCAAATAGGGGATCCTCCAAAAAGTGCTGCATTGATTGGAAAAGGCCAAAGCAAGTCCTTCCCCACTAAAGCGTTAAAACCAGCGTCCACCAAAACATTTGTTTGTTGTGCCTTTCCTTTCAACTTCGTTGATTTCATCGACTGCAGCTCGCTGTAAAACACTATTACACCAATGATGACTCAAAAAACACGAGCTTCGATTGTATCATTGGACATGGCGGATGGCTGTAACGAAGTGAAAATCAAAACGAATTTAGACCTTCAGTGGGAAAATCTTTTATAAAACTCCAATATCCTCATGATGTGTAATGGAGTTATCTCATGCGTATTAAAGTGTTCTAGAACTTTCTTTTCAACCGTAGTATCTAAAACGTATTATATGAACGACTCAAAGTTGAGTGAGTTACGACCGAGTTTTTTGCGATATTAGCTCTACAGTAAGATGTTGAATGTGACTTTGTTCTAAAATCTATGCGTACTTCAAAATCCTACTATCATCGTGAGAACACACTTCATCGCGCTTCCTCTGAATTAGAAAAACGACGAAATTAAGGACTCAATCTTTACTCGTTGTTCTGAGACTGTAGAAACATAGGAAGTTAAAGAACCTGTGGAAAGCAAAAGACACCCGTTACTGCCGATAGTTACTTGATAACAACGTAGCTTCTCTTCAGATTTTAATAACAGTTATGTATCTAGTTTCCTGACATCTATAAATAAAAATCTCTTCATTATGAGGCAGTGAGTGCAGGTTCCCAAACAAATAGTGAACATACCTTGTTGTTATCCATCATCACCATGAAACCCCCACACAAAAAAAAGAAAACAGGACCGCAAAAAAGGGTAGATTTTTTTCAAAAACTGTAGTTAATCACATGTAGATGTATTTAAGGAGAAGATATTCACCACACTCTCTACGTAAAACAGCAGTTAAAAAATTACATTTGAAAAATTCCAGCGAGTCTACACCTGTGAAGAAATGTTGGTCAAAGTGACATAAACGAAATATGAGCTAACCTTCACTAAACAATGGTAATGGTGTTGCTCACTCGAGTGACTATTTACAAAATAGGAATTCTACGGCGGGGTTAAACTGCCTGAACGCAGTTTTCTGGAAAAAGTCCTGTCACTCCATCCAAAACACCCTCGAACCAGCCGTCCTCGTTTTTCCTCAGTACATATACATTACAATTCTTTCGTAAGGATAATTCGTCTGGTTTATCGGCGTTGAAATCATACAGAGCGATAGCTAAATATGACAGTGATAAACATGGAACTACATGATCTATCAGAATCCTGTACTTTACGGTTTTAATAGCAATTACATGATGCTACGATTGCTGATGAAAAGATGCTGAGTGATATGAATAACTTTCGACACCAGGCGGGAGTTAAATTCGCGTTTGCCCCCATACCGATGGTTTGTGTTATCACTACACCACTATGGCCACATCTGCCACCACACTTTGCTCGACATAATGCATCGCAGCTGTCAGCAACCAAAAGCGTTCTAATATAATCTTTCGAAAAGCAGCTGAAACATCGAAATTTTTGAGACTTCAGCCATTGAATGCCTGAGAAAAGTTTGTCGAAGACCTATATTACAAGCCCCATCCGAGCAAATAAAGCCAACCAAGTGCGAAACATAATTTTATTCTCTCTGTTACTCCGTGATAAAAAAGCCCTTTTAATAATCAAACGCAGTGTTGGAATCGCAGAGATTTGGGCTTTCGAGTCTTTACGGAGTGTTTAAGGGCAAAGTTTTGTCTAGTGAGAAAGGCATTCAAATTGTGTACCTCAGCAGGTCATACTTTAGGAATTTGCGATCACATTCATAATTATAGAAGCTATGTCTCTCTACTTATTCCCACTAGTATACACTCTTTATTTTTGGTTAGTTTGTCAAGAAGACAGTTATAGTGAAGGTATTGGAAAAACTAAGAGAGCATTTAAATGTGGACAGCTTGCAAATAGTTGTTTTGCAATCTATATGTAAGTATGTATGTTTGTTAGGATATATAGTCATTCTCTGTAACTTTTTCCACTCGTAATTTTCTTTGAACTTTTTCCCTGCAAATAATCTGTTGTTTGTATCTTTAGCCTACTTACAAATAATTCAGACTCTCACAAAAGTCTTCGTCGACAGTTATGGTCTGCATTCTCAAGTGAAATATCGAAAATATTACCAGCTCTTGAAGTGGCTTTGATTTGTGACTTCTAAGTGGTATTGCTTTTTGGAAGAAAAAGTCTAAAAAAACTTGCAGTTTTTTGTTGCCATCGCTTGATGATTTATTTTTGGACCACGAGCTAAGTCCCTTGATGAAAGTTTACTAACACTCCAGTAAGGTCCGCCCTCTGGTGTCGGTACATCAATTTTTGAGCATCATTTGAAGCCTTCCTATGGATTACGTAAAAGTATGGGACTTCTCCTTGCTCTATTGTCCAGACTGTTCAGATACCTTCAACGAAAATTCATTTTAGAGAATAAGTCGCTTCTGATAAGAACTTGCTATGTCTCATGATGACATTTGATGCTGATGAACAACGACAATGGTACGTCTGTGATTGTTGTATATTTTTATCCTGGGTTTTTGAAGATTCTTGCATCCTGTTCTTTTAGTTTATTCAGTTTTCATTTCCTCTTTTTCATAAAGGGAACATTCTGCGTAATTCTCAGGTGGGTAGTTGGTACCGCTTATCAAATCGTTAATGATAGCACAACACCTGTGAATACTGTCGTTTCGTCACAAAATGTGCAGTTTCCTGATAATATAGTAAAATTGCTCGAAAAGCAAAAACGAATACTGATGTTCGCTGCAATATTTTCTGCATAATTCTTTTGTATTTAAGTACTCACAGAAGTAAACATTGTTATAAAGTTCTTTTCTGATAGACGACACGAGATGAAGGCTTTTTGTGCTCCCAGCGGAGAAATTCAAAATCGCGCAGTTGGTGTAAAATATAGTTTTATTTTCAATACTAATGCCTTTCAAAATGGCTTATTAAAAAACGATCTTTTAGAGCAGTAGCGAGAGATCTAAGTTTTCGAATGATTGCTAGCACTCACATGAAAAGTTCTTGTCGAGCAAGTGTGGTCGTTTGTCCATGCCGTGCCGTTTAACAGAGAAAAATCAAAATTAGTTCTATAACACCACCTTTCAGCGACTTCTGATGATCAGAATTCGGCATTTGAGCAAATATTACGTCTCTTCTTGAGAGAACAACAAGAGTATGAAGTTATTTACGGCTAAATTGCGATGTTGCTAGAAGAAAGAAGTTTCAACATAATCTATTCATCGCTGATTGCCGATTCTGTGACTTCAACAAAAGGTTTGTGGTTAGTACACAAGGCATTTTTCGGAATCAAAAACTTTAACATTACACGAGCTTCAATTCTTGTGTGTGCTTTTGACTATGGAAAAAACTATAATTTGAGTCCGTCTTTGAAATTTACTAAGGCAAAAGATGAGAACTAAACTGATTTTCTCAAAAGTACAATTAATCCCTTTCCACTCGATATCGCAGTGGTTACTGATTGCTTCTTTCTTCATTGTTCATCTTAACACCTTGGCAACTGACCAGGCACAGCATGACTTAGTGATGCATACAATTCCATATTGAAACAGTAATCAGTAGTTAGAATTGGCGCTGTGAACTACATTGATTGAGACCTTCGTTCTAGTCTTCTTTCCATAAATTCGGAAAATACCTGAAAGCGCTTGATCAGCTCAAAAAATGTTTATAGATATATGGTTAAGGTAAACATGAACACTATAGCGCCCACACGGTTGCCCATTATGTTAATATGCGCGCCTAACCATGGTCCGCCATACTTTTTGTCTCAGTCATGATCCAGAAACCTTTCTTTAGAACTAGATATCAATTGACTCCGTTGTTCGTTCCTGCTCCCTTATAAACTCGCCTTTTTGAACGCTACATCATGTTCAGTTTACACCAAGAACCCACTCGAATCTCCGTTAAAATACGGTTTTTTCCTTGAAGTGGGGAAGTTCCTGTAACTGGTTTGCTGTTAATCAAAATAGTGCTTTCTAAACCGTGTATCTAACCCATCGACGTAAAGTCATGTGCAAACTTGTATGACGTGTATCTAACTTGAATAGATACTGTACTGACCTTTGTTTCAAAGAACCGTTAACTCTAGTGTAAAAGATCTTTTGGAAGCGAAGCCACAATTTGTAGCTTCGTACGGTGCCATTTGGATTTCTTGGGAGTTCCTACGCAGCATATGATTGACTAAAATCAACTGAATGACACAATCGTGTTTTTTTATTCTGATCTGAATAATGCTCCTAGCGTGGAAGGTATTGCTGAGCCTGGAGTACTAGGCTATACCCACTATCTCCCTAATCAGTGGATTTTCTCCCTCCCTCTCTCTCTCTCTCTCTCTCTCTCTCTCTCTTTCTGTCTCTCTTTTCTCCTCTCTCCCTACCTCTCTCTTTCTCTTTCTGCGTATTATAAATTCTCTTTCAGTCTATCTCGTCTTCACAATCTTTGCTTTTCTGATCAACTCTTTTAAATTCCCGCTAAGCTCTAAACCCTTTTAAACATATGACGATCTCTTACCATAGATCTCCGAATGTCGTGATATTTAGCACATTCTATAACTACGTTTAGCAGGATGCTAATGGAACAGTCATACCGCTTTTGATATATTTAGTTTCTAGTCGTAAATATACTCTGGTAAATGTTGCTCAAACTCGAAAATAACCTCCAATGAAATTTTGTTTTCGAAGAAACTGTTCATAGGAAATTTCACATATGTACAATGAGATTTTACAATAATCTCCTTTATGGTGGTTTTCTTAAGCTAACCACGCCGTGTGCTTTATGGGATCGTATCAAAGAAATGGCTAGACTCAAAATTCGATCATGTTGTCGTCTTGCAGACTTCATACATTATCTCATTTCACACGAGGTTATATCCATTACAGTCTCCAAGTATGTCCGTGTATCCAAAATTACTGAGATCATGGCGTAGAAGATACTTAATGAATTGGTATGTTTCATAATTTCCAGATTGTGGAGTGGGGCGCTTTATCGGTAGCTATCTCGTCTGATGTTCGACGAGTTTTCAAATAACTATCATCATTTCTTATAAAGAAACTCCGTATTATTTTCAGGCCGGTCTTTGTTGAGGATAAAAATCCGTTGCTATTCGGAGGTTTACTTTATTTTTCAGTGTTAATTTCCGGATTCTGAAGTGTATAGAAAAACTGAGTAGATGATTGCTAGTCTGTGTTGAAGATAATTTTTTATCTTGTCTAGAGGTTGTTGTCGTTTGTTTTCTGTTGCATCGTTTTGTTATGTTATGTTTTCTGTTATATGTTAGATTGCTAATGTCGGAGAATTGTTTTCTCAGTGAAGATGATAAAAAAATTATGTCTGTTTTTGTTCTCCAAAAATTCCAAATGAATTACTTTGGCTGAGACCTCAACGGATCTTACCATTCAACAACACAGGAATCAGCGTGCAGTGCATAGAGAATGTTCCTCTCATTAGTTATTCACTTTCAAGGATTACCCAGTATGACGCATTCGACATATGTCTATTGTCAAAGGTGTTCTGTAGACATCTCCTAATTACCGTCCACTATCAACACGTTAATGAGTGGGAATTTGTGGACGGATCCGCCTTTTCGATGACTGTTCATTTAACAACAACGGGCTTTTCTTTGGGGTATTCTTCCTACTTGAAATATCAAGTCTCCAACTGAGCTTCCGAACCTAATATAGAACATAAAAATTTTCCCACAAAAGTTACCTAATTTGTGCAGAGTTTTCTTGCTCATCGTTTGGTATATTTTTGCACATACTTGTCCAACAATAGAGCCGTCACGGCAAGTCATTCGCAACTTACTGCTTCACGAGTTTCTATTGGGGCACAATTTTCAAGACGCATTTAACAACATCAGTCGCGCAAAAGGCCACCAAGTTGTGGGTAAAATTAAGGCTTTTGAATGATTTTTAAAGTTTCGCAATGGAGATACTGATTTGGCTACCGATCAACCAAGATTTAGAAGATCGCGTGAAAGTGATCGAGAAGCAATCATTGAAACGATTGAAGAAGATCCAACTTTGTCAACCGGGGATTTGTCTGATGATTTTATTTCAGTCACTTCAGTATTTCGTAAAATACTTAAAATACTTCAATCAATGTTATTTGATACTTTTGATCACTTGGAAAAATAAATTTTTGAATTTTTGAATTTTTGAATCAATTTCAGGAACTTTGCTGGTGAGCTATTATGTCCAGTTTAAATTGCATATCACCGATCGTACATTAGTTTGTCGTCGTTTATTGTTGCAATCCTTCACTTATCAACTATCATCCTATATCAGCTGTCGTCACATTGATCGTCGAGTGACTCAAGAGGGCACCAGTAAAACTTCCATCTTTCCACTATCGCGTGCAAGAGTAGCCCAGTGCATCCCCATCACTGTAAAACTCGTTAGGCATCATATCTTTCTTCTAGACTTTTCGTGAAGAATCAGAACTATTGGATCGATGGTCTTCTCGTGGTGCGTTTAACATCACCAAGAATTCAGCTTGTATCTGCTCTTGTCCATTGGCTGTAATCAAAATGCATTACGTGTCCAACCCATGTCAGCCAGGATTTCAGGGGGTGCTTATCAGCTGTAGTCGAGAAATTACTATATTTAGTTTTCGGAGTAGATGAAAATGAAGTCAATCAAGACCTACGCAGTTACTGAATTCGAATTCGCTTCACGTGTGTAATCTGACGGACACGAGAAATCTGAAGAAATATGAATGCCTGAGAAAAATTTTCAAATGTATCAATCGGAGCCTTCAATGCTCACAAAAGCTCGTTGTCTTTGTAGTTGTTTTCCATACCACTTCAAATTAGCGCATCAGTTTGGAGTGCGGCTGTAATTAGTTTTTAATTTGCTGTTCACTTGAAAGACATTAAATATGAACTACTTTTTAAATAGACGAGTTCTTTGTATATCATATACCGTACAGAGACATTGATTGACACTCAATTCAGCCGCTCTCCTTCAAGCAAAAAAACTCGACGAACACTACGGCTTAAAGTGAATGCTCTATGCTGGGCTCGAAGAATGAGAATTTGAGGTGAATAGTTGGGTTCTTTTGTTCAATATGCCAAGTAATCATTTCATGAGCCACGCATGTGGTCTACTGTATAGGGCTAGCTTATAGTGCCGACACACGTGTTTCAACATTGATGGTCTCATCGGTCAGGAGGTAGCCTTCTCGCTTTTTGCCAATCTAAAATGCCAGCGAAGCGGTGAGCAAGATTAGTGGAGCTTGGGGTGATGATACGGTTACAGAAAAGACGGCAAGTAAGTGGCTTGCCAAGTTTAGATCTATAGAAATCTATATGGAAAAATCCGTCATGCTCAGGTCGTCCACAGGAACTTTCATTAGTTCTACGCGCCGTTTAACTAGCATTTTCCGCTTTTCGCCATTCCTGCATGAGTAGCAAGCGAATTTGTACCCAAGACAGCTCCATCTCAAAGATGTCCGCAAAAAAATGCTCAATTGAACGATACCAATGTCATGCAATTCCAACTACATATGGTCAATAAATTCAGTGTTTATTTCTCTAGTGCCAAAATCTATGAAACGACCTAAAAGATTATGAAATTTTCCTTTAAGGCAACAAAATGATGCAACTTCGTGGTCTAAGGTTTGAGTGGAAACAATAGATTGGTGTTACCATTTGACGAGTGATCTGCAGAGTGCATTTGCTAGATGAAGAATGATAAGCTCATTAGGATGTGTACGCATATGAATAAATATATGGAAGTAGTAAAGATACTTTTTCAAAAACAAAATAAATGGTAGGGTGGAGGGTCCGATTTACTTCGAAATTTTGCTTGGAGAAAGTGCACAAACGTGAGTGAACTAATAGCAAATTATTTGTAATGATCGAGAGTATATTATTGCATTGAATGAGTTCAACTCGAAATATCAAAGTGCTATTTAGACATAGAAGTTATAAGTACTCGATTATAAAGCAAGGAAACTCGCTTACATTATTCCACTTTTAAGAGACATCGCCTTGTCATCAATCGAGTCTTAACGACTGGTACCATTTTTTCTATTCCTAAGAACTTTTTTTGATCTTGGTCTCACAATCCATTCCGTCCATGATCTCGCACAGGAGGCAGGACATACCACGTTCGGGTGAGCCACTGTAAGGTCTATCATAGATAATTACTTAAAAGACTTAACATTAGTAAGGTGCGTAATATGTCGCCATCTGTAGATCATTTGGTCACTCTTGGTTTCGACGAGGAAGCTCATTTTAATTACTTATTTGGATGCCTAAACGGCACCCCTCCACTGGTAGTGCGAGCCCCAGTATAGTCTCCATTCGCTTCTTTCGCGCGACTGCTGTTCATGATAGTGATCTGCTTCAAGCATGGTGAAGTACGCTAGGTCCACTCCGTAAATCCAAACTCGCTGCCATCTTCGAATACAGACGTTTAACGTTAGCCACAAGCACGTCCGTCCGTAGCTTGCTCGGTTTTTCAGGAGAGCTCCTGCATTCTCTTAATGTCCACTTTTCTGCTCTTTTCGTCCATCTGTGCACTGTTCTTCTCATTATATGACCTAAACATCTATGTTTCGTCGTCGAGGATTGTATTTCTAGAAAATGAAGGTGAGACAGTTTTTCAAGCTCGAAGCTGCGCAAGCCGAATAGACGTTGTGAATGCCGACAGACTTTCAAAAGACTTCGCTCAAGCACCATGAGTGGTACGCAGATTTGTACATGTCATTGCAGTATCAGCTCATGTCTCTGCTACTTAATACAGCTCTGGAAAGGCTCTCAAATCGAAAAAGTGAACAGGAGTTTTGAGTACACTTTATGGTTGGTGGCTTTTTTGTGGGGCCCAAATGCAGCTCATACTGTTTTTTTTTCCTTCTGTTAAGTTCTTTCTATGTTGTTCTCCATCTGTACGAGGTGCTCTCTTTAACCAAGGAATCATCCGATTCGAATCGCTCTCAATCAACGTTTCCGCATTACTGGTACTTTTTTGGAAAGATGACGATATCGCTCGCAAAACTAAGGTTTAGTAGGAATTTTTACTACTCCGTATGCCTTTCCCATCCCCGTCATTTACTTCATCATCCACTGCACTGCGGATTGAACAGCTTTGGAGATACAATGTCGCTTCGTCGGCCCCTTCTTCAACAGATGTGGTGAAGGGTGAAAGAAACGTAAATTTTCGTTTTGATGCTTCATACGCTTTCTCGTTGTTGATAAAGGCCAGAGCAAGGGATAGACGGCATTCGCGACAGGGTTCAGTGACCCGCGAGATGGTTTGGATGTGATCCATGTAGTAGTAATCCTCACAAAACCCTCCATGTTCAGCTAGCTGCGTCTCAATCAAAATCTTCAATGTGCGCAAAAGAATAATTTTCGTGAGGAGCTTCTAAGTTACACTTAATAAGCTTGTTGAGCGGTAGTTACGATGTTCCTTGTTGTCATAATTTCTAGCAGGATGACTGTGCGCGATATCCTTCACTAATCGTGGATTTTTTTTCTGAAAGTATGTCATATGTCTTGCGAAAAGTAAATGCAAATTGTGGCCCCCAGCTCTGAGAAAAACAACAGTGATATTATTAATTTCTGAAGCTCTGCCTCTTTTCAAGAGGGAAATGAGAAAATGGAACAGTGAGGGGATGAGAACGAGATGGGCAGGTGATAAAACAAAGAGGAAGGGGGAGTTCAGCAGAAGGGGGTGGTGGGGAGCGGCAAGAGATTGAATATGTTGAAGAGTGAAGTGGGAAAGAAAGATAAAGGTTGAGAATGGGGGAGGAACGAAGAGCATGCACAGGAGAAGAGAGGGAGAGAAAAAGTGAAAAAGGATAGGGGGAGAGTGAAAGACACAAGGAAGTGATGAAGACCGGAGGGGGGGGGATGCACAAGGAAAATTTTAGGTATGGTTAGAGAAATGGGAGTATCCTGTGAAGGATAGGCGAAAGAGAAAAAATGGGGAAGAGACGAAGGAGTGGGAGGGGGAGGAAGGATGAAGCGGCAAGTAACTTCGTCAGGGGAAGAAAATGGGGTAGAATGGAGGAGGTGGGGGTAAAGAAGGTTTAGGGGAAGGAGAGAGGAGAAGAAGAAACAAGGTAAACCAAATGGGATTGAAAAGGAGAGCGGGAGTCCGCTTGGGGGTCAAGGAGAGGTGAGGAGGGGAGAATGACAAGAGGGAGGGGTGAAAGGTAGTGGTAGGGAAGGAAATTTGGGGGTGTGGTAGGGAGGAGTAGAAAAAACTGGAGTGAGTGAGGGAGAGAAAAAAAGAAAGGGGGGAGGATAAATGGTGATAGGAACGGGAAAGGGAGGAAAGGAGGAAGAGGAGAAAAGTGGAAGGAAAGAAAGACAAGAAGAGTAAGATAGGGCCACCAAGAGGGACACGATGGGCTAGGTCGGTGAAGGAAAAAAAGAGAACTCCTCGGAAGAGAGAGTTCATGAGAAGTGGAAAAGAAGCAAAGAGGAAAGAGAAGGGTGGCAGGTTCTGAAGAAAAGAGACAGGGGGAGTGTGAGGATGGAAAATAGCAAAAAGGAGGGCAAAAAAGAGAGGATAGGAAGTAAGATCGTTCGAATATTAAAAGGAGCCGAAAGTAGGGTAGGAAGGGAGGGGAATAGTAGGGAATGATGTGTGACGGAGAATGGAGAAATGCGGAAAAAGAAGTGGAGAACTAGGAGAACAAAGTAAAAAGGAAGGAATATAAAAGGGAGAGCTGTAAAACAGTAATGAGCGGAAGAAAGTAAACAATATGAGAGGGGTAGAAAGATAATACGGGATGAAAGAAAGAAGGAGGAAGATGCGAAAGGTATGTGGATCTGTATGAAGGAGAATATTGAGAAGAGAAAGAAGTGAAACTGAGGGGTAAGGAAAAAAAGAGAAGAAATGGATATGGAAAGAGATAAAAAGAGGGTTTGGCCGGAAGAGGTGTGGCATCTTGACAAATCGAATTGACCATAATATCGATTCATTTGAACGACTAACAACCCGTCGGAGGCTTGTTGTTGATACGATGTAAATCAATACCAGCTTTCGCGCTCTTGCCATCTCGTTGATTACCCCCCTCCGCACCGAATCAAGCTATGACGAGACGAAGTCGCCGCGTTGTAGAAACCTTGAGGGACTCGAATATGTGTTTTCCGTGAACACGGGCTCTCAAAGAAGCTTTTTGAGTTCATCATGACGAATAAAACTCCGTGGTGACTCACAGTACCAAAATCTCACTCTCAACCGTAGTTGTGGCCTCCCAATGAAGAGTACCACAACGAAATAGAACGCATCTTAGTGAATCAAAGGCTTTGCCTGAACGATGTCGCTGTTGTTCCCTAGTTTTATAGGGGATCGAATCACAGCCTTGTTCGCACAACTTTCTCTTTTCCGCGGGAAGGAAAGAAAGCCGCTAAATTAAAACAACGAAGTCCTAAAACTACCATAAACTGGTTTGCATTCGAGCCATTTGGCGGCTCTTGGGATGATACCGATGTCGACAGCATCGAAAAAGAGTACGACCGGCTCATCGAGCCTTTTAACATAGAGCTGTCAAAGCCGAGAGTCCTATAGTCACAAGGAGACTCTTGTCTCCACAAACATTTGAGCTCGTAAACGTGGAATCACACGAGCTACAGGCAGACTCTACCTCACGTGCGAACTTGCGAAACTCTGCGGAAAGGCGAGAAAAGAAAACCCCAATGAGAGATGAGCAGCAGCTATGGCAAAAGCTGCGGAAACTGAGAAGAGTATTCGCAAAGCTTAGCAAAGCTTCGCCAATTACGAGACTAAGATGACTGCACTTCGGCGCCCTGACGGTTCACTTACAGCCTCCAGAAGGGCAGTGGAGAAAATCGTCCACGATTACTACTTGAATCTTCTTATTAGCCATGTCCTTTTATCGTCAGTGAATTGAAAGAGGATGAATTTGTAGCTCCACAGATTCTCCCTTCGCAAATACGACACGCGGTAATGTCGGCGGAGAATAGAACAACATCTAGTCGTGAAAGGATTAGATCAGGACATCTGAAAAACATACCGCTAGTTCTCATCAACACTCTAGCTCTGTTCTTCACTCGCTACTCGTCAGAATGCAAGGTTCCCAAACAACGGAATGCCAACAAGACGGTGTTGTTGTTCAGAAAGTAAGACCTTCGCGACACAGGCAATTATCGCCCAATCGCCTTGCTGTCCGTTGACTATAGGCTCCTCACTCGAGCCATTTCAAACAGAACTGGCAGAACACTGGGCGAAGGACAACCATACCAACAAGCAGAACCCCCAAACATCAGTCAAGCTGAACGAATATTGACCACTTTTGATAACGCCTGTGGATAGATTATCCTTCAACTGAATCTTACGAGGACGATATTTATGAAGAACGGAGAGCTTTGAAAGCCCCATCCACGTACAATGACACGAACATCTCCGAATGCTCCAGTTACGTCCATTTAGTTTGTTAAATCAACATGATGAGCGACCTAGCTCCAGAGTTGAACAGGAGGAAACGAGCGGTTTGGGAAACGTACAAGAGCGTCGAGGATATAATGAATAGGACAGACAACACCCGACTCTAGGCCCACCTTCTCGACGATTATCCCTGCCGCAACGTATGCATCAGAAATTCGGTCGCTACGCAAGCAGGATGAAAGCTTGCTTGGCGTTATTGAACGTGCAGTCGAAAGGTCGATGCTAGGAGTATCCCGTATTCCGCAAATGAAAGAAAGTGTCCGAAGTTCCGACTTACGTCGAAGATCGAAAGTCAGAGACGCCGTTCTACACGTCAGAATATCGAACATAAGGTGGGTCGGACACGTGGTGCGCTTCAACGACAACCGATGGACGAGAGCCGTTGCCGACTGGATTCATCGATATACCAAGCTCTCTACAAGAAGATCACGACTCGAAGGTGCGATTTCTTCACGAAAAGCCTAGAAGAAAGCTGTGATGCTCAACAAATCCATAGAACGAAGAGCATCCAAGGGGCTACTCTTGCACGCGATAGAGAAAAATGGAAGTATTGCTGGTGCCCACTCGTGTTACTCAACGATGACAGGTGGCAGACTCTTCGTCTGATGTTAAATCCTCCAACAACGAATTTGTAGAGACTTTCGCTGCGGATGACAACCTCAATCTCGTTGTGGAACGCGCCTATTTCGCCTTCATCGGCTTTAGCAGTTGGCAAGTAACAGTTTATCATAGTAAGTTTTAGACGAGAAAGTTCGAGGCGAACCTTAGCTAGGCGAGGTGATAGGACTTCGTACAAAATCAGTGAATGAGAGACGTTTGGGTTAACTACAAAGGCGACGCCTTCAACTTTTCATAACGGAAGCCTCTTTCCACGACTAAGGAAAGTTTCTTCTTCCTATTGTCTCATGACGATTTTCCTGTCTTTCGTTTTCTATAGGGGATCACATGAAAATTGATTTGTCAGCGGTATCAGGAACTGTGTAAAGGTTGGCACCTGAGGAGGTTGTTCTGTTGTTATACGTGCAAAGCAATAATCAAACTTCATAGTGTGTCGTGAGCGCGATTGTTTTGTTCTTCACCAATGGCATCCCGTTGAACCCTACATTTGATCGCCTTTCAGCCGTAGGCAGAAGTATCCAGTGCACAGGGAACTTTTTAGTGGAGTAGTCGACTTTCATCTCCCTGGAGCGGGCCGTTAGCACGCCAGGCAATCACTGGCCCTTGTGGATCAGAGGAGAATTACCACTTTGGGAGTGACGTAGACGGCGGTTATTCCTAGTACTGTTTACTCTTTGCTTGGCTTTGCGGATGGAGACGTCAGATTTCTTTACAGCTTGGGTGGTCCTTCTGGGGAGTTGATCTCCCTGCTTTGCTTCTCAATCCGGCACCCAGGAGAGCCTCCCAGTCGCAAAGAGGCAGTACACCATTTGAGAGAGAAGCTCACTCTAAGCTCCTTAGTTTTGGAGTATTGTAGAATTTTCTTTTCAAGCGCAACTTTCATATTAAATTTCACGCTCGAAAGATATATATATATATATATATATATTATGTTTATACATATATAAATATACATATATATAAAAGCTATAAACTAAAGTTAAAACTATCAAAGCACATATGATACTGTTTTTTGCTGTCCTTCACTATAGTTCATCCTCATCCATCTTCACTCGACAGCTATACTCAATCAGGTTTTCATATTAGAATATTTTTTATACCCCAGCTTAGGAAAAGGTAGTATTTCTTTGCCAGGCATACTTATCTGGCTTAACTGTGTTTTTTCATATTCCAATCATATTTATATCGTACTTCTTTATCAGCAGCAACTCACTTCCATACGCTACCTCAACTGCATATAAGGTCAATTAATCAATTATAGTATCCTTTTATAGTTATAAAATTAAGTGTAACGGCATAAGTTTTAGGTTTTGAGATACTCTATTTCCATGCAATAGTCTAGTCACCACAGTGTTAGAATTTTAGAAACAATGAATGGTTCTCAAAAACGCTAAAAATAATGGATTACTGCATGCGAATCCACTCCATCGAGTACTCTCAGCAACTTTTGAGTTAGTAATGTACCTCACAAGGTGCAATCCTTGCAGATCAGGTTTCTTTCATCGTTCAATGGGTGTAAATAATTTTATTATCTACTTATTTGTTGCTATGGACGTTGTTTATCATGGGAACTTTTGTCGCTGGACATGCGCAAAAATTTTACGTCCTTTACTAATTTCTTTTCAGTTCAATGTGCTCTCAAGATAATTCTCTATACCTCGTCCAGTTCCCAGTTCTCCAAGTAACTTTAATAAGATCACGCGTAAGTGGTTACGGAGCTCCTTCATTTTATTAGAGACCCTCTTGTCTGCCCAACTGCTTCCTGTAGTAATACTCCTCCTTTAATACCAAGAAGTTGCTTGCTAAAAGATAGATTCTTCGCAGAGTGTTTCAAAGCTATCAATAGCAAATTTTACGAAGCACATCATGCGTGAACAAGTATCATGAACAAGGTTTTATTACGCCTCTTGTTAAAACTAGAGAAACCATCAACCATTTTTTGTGGAAACGATGACGATGAGGATGTTGATGATAAAGCCTATCAAGCATTTGTCACACGTGCTGACTCTCTTGGAAGATGTTGAAGACAGCGTGACGTTAAAGTGCAAGAAACCATCGACTTGTACAAGAGTAGACTGTTTAGCACACAGTTATCTAAGACGATCAGAAGAATGATAACTGAGAAAACGAGCTCTCAATCTCACAGGTTAGGAGACAAGAATGCGCAATAAGAGCGGAAAACATGTTTATTTCCCACGAATGATCTTTCTCTACGGAAAGTGCAACTTGTTAGGACGCTTGGGTGCTCATCGTGCTAAAAAAGGACTTTTAGTGAAGTTGCTTCAATGATGTTACATCTTTTATGACATCAAATCGCAAACATCGAAACTCTGCTCTCTAATTCACAACAAAACCTGCTGTGCAGTTCAAGCAATGGGATAATTGTTCGAAAACGAGGCGTATTTCTTCCTCATTTGTACGCCGCACCAAGAAAGCCTTTCCAAAAATCGGACCCTGTGCCGAGGTTTCCATTCCTTCAAGCCGTCGGATGACTACTAATAGTCTGCTGAAGAAGCAAGGAGTAGTAATTCTTAAGGTAAGAGTGCTTTTCGGGAGGTATTCTTCCAATTCCAACTAAAAAAAGCGAGCTCTATAAAAGTTTAGTTCAGCTACACATTGGTCAACCCTTAGCTAAAGTTTTTCCTGAAAATCCTAGATTTCAGAAAATGTGTTCATTTACAAAATCGTCAAAAGAAATGTAAAAAGAGTCTGAGATACGCTTTTATCGTATTGATCTGGCTTTTGAGCTCAACAAAAGCTAAATTTTAGGACGTGAAGATGGTCCTTTTATCAAAAACATGTGTATAAAGAATACTCTGCCTGTTAAGCGGCAGAGTTTGCTTAGAATCAAAGTTTTTTCATATGAATAAAACTCGCCATGTAGTTGAAACAACAAATTAGTAAACGATATGTTTTTTCTCGATATGAGGATTTATTACAGATCTTTCCAGAAACAGCTATCTTGGGTAAAAAAACAAGGAAAGACGAGTACATTCCACAGAATGGGGCTGTTCTTATCACAATCCGCAATGAAAAGTGGAGATTAATAAGCCATATGGGCGTTCTTTTCATTGAGGCTACGTTTATGAAAAGCGCTCTGATTATAAGTAATATTTTCACAGCGGTAGAACTTGCCTAGAGCCGAAATTTCGCTTCGTAATATCAAAACATTCTTCATGAAGTTGAAATGAACTTCGAACACAAGACGAGTTTTCTCTTTACCTCATTAGAACGTACTGTAAAAGCATTCCCAGAAATCACGTTTATTTTCAAATTTCAATTCATAGAATGGCTACAAGCACATAGTTAAAGGATAAACAAGTGCTATAAATAGGCGTAAAAATTTCCTTTTTGTGAGGATATGATTTTCTCGTTCTAAAGTAGCAGATTTTCCTACGCATGGGTTGCTTGTAGTAGCATTATCCTTGCAGAAGTCTCTAATTCTATTATTAAGGCATAATTATTCTCGATCAGAATCCCAGTTCAGAATAGGAAATCCACTAATTCCGTTGCGGTATACGCGAATACGAATCCGTGCGAAGACCTGACGTCTCAATCAAGGGAGCTGGTCGCGACCGACGCAAAAGGGTTAATATTATCCAGGCATTTCGAGAGTGTGAACCACATTCACTGGCGTAGAATGAAATGTATTGAGTGACTCTGGTGAGATGGCTCTCGCCTGGCTTCGGTTCAAATGCCCAAGCCTAAAGTGGAACGTAAAGCTGCAATTTTGACCATATATCTGACAAGAACATTTTTTGAGTATATCTCAATATGCCTACAATTTTTGCCTTAGAATGATAGGGGCCCGAAATATTCTCCATAAGGTTTTCATATGTCTTAAAGATGACTTAGAAGTTGCATCAACTACGCTATGAAACTTCACTAGTTGCACTTCACAAAGCCTTCGTGCTTTGTAATCGTCTACGACTTTGTTAGGAATTGCGGCTACTCAACTCAGGGGAAATGTTCTCATTAGGCCTTAGACTGGATTCATGTAAGGCCGACCAATTCCACAATTACAAACGTTCGTGTGAACAAAGCAAATTCTTATCGCATGTATCACTAACTTTCTAAGAGCATTTACTTCAATTAATATAATTTTTTTTGAAATTGGAACACAATGGTTTGAATAGTAATTGGAAAACTTCACGCAACTCATGAATCGCTCTGTCAATCTCTAAAATGATATATTCATTTCACCATTATTCTGGAATTTCTCTCACCTTTCTGCATGCTACAGTCAGTGCTACACGTTAGTGTGCCAGCTTTTGCATGGGCGGTGTGTATGTCTATGTGTGTGTGGTGTATGTACGTATGTGTGAGTACGTATGTGCGTGTATGTGTACGTATGTGTGTAGTGTGTGTACGTATGTGGGTACGTATGTGTGTGGTGTGTGTGTGTGTGTGTGTGTGTGTGTGTGTGTGTGTGTGTGTGTGTGTGTGTGTGTGTGTGCTTCGGTATGTGATGACGTGTGTATGTTTGTATCGGTCCGTGTGTTGGCATCAATCTATGTTCCTATATGTGAACTTCGGTGTGTGTCGACGTTGTTTGCGCGTTGGTGTATCGGCAAAGTGTGTGGCTGGTGTGGCTGACGATGGCAGCGTGCGTGCATGTGCACCTATGTGTGTGAGCCTGTGTATGTATGAACATGTGTGTGTGTATGCGCGTGTGTGGGTGTATATATACTGGTGTCTGTCTGTGTCGTTATGTATCGGTCACTGCATAAATAAAAAAACAGATGTATATAGAAATATGTACATGTGTATATATGTGCACATGTGTAAGTGTATGCAAGTATGTGTGTGATAATATGTATATTTGTGTATGAGCTTTAACGTGAATACCATATTCTATCATTCAAAGGCAACTGAATCGTAACCATTTTTTGAAACACTCTTTTAAGAGAATCATGTGTAACGAATGTGATCGGTCCGACTCTGTCCATTACTACTCACTGGACGTAGATTCACATGATCAGAATACCTTTGAAATTTAGTGATATCTTCCCAAACAAGCGCTCTATGTCGAAGCTCAGTGCCACCAATAAGTTTGTCTCATCATGGATATGTGCTTGAGAATCATAGTATTAATGACCATTAGGATGCCAGGCTGTGATTTTAACAATTTCTTTCGAGTTACGTATATTTCGGCTTTCAAAAAGAGCCGTTGAATCAAAAAGGCTCTCAAACGCGGACACTTTGATACGTTATCGATCCGTCTTCACAGTGCTTTTTCACTCTTCGGATCCCAGTACTTCAAGCATCCAGTTCGTTTGATCGTCTTCTAATTGAACGTCGTAGACTACTGATTGAGCGAGTCTCCTTGCTATCTCAACGATAGCCTGGCTGTGGCGTTCCAAAGGACGTTGTTGTTGACTGCCGGAGAGACTTGATGGGAGGGAGTGGAACTCGGCCCCACGTGCGCAGCGACGAGCAGCACGTTCACTTTGCCACTTACCGCCCCAAACGTGGACATTTTCTAGGTAATTTTCAAATAAGATCGAAGCCTATTTCGCTTGTGACGGTGAAATCTTAGTGTTTGCGAAGTTTCTTTGAAAACATCTTCAACAGCAACTTAGCTGTTAAAGGTTTTTTCGTTCTACAAGTGACTATCGAGTCACTTCAGAAAGAGTTAGTTAGTTAACAGGAGCTTTGATGATGTACGAGATGGAGCTTTTCACACATGTCTTCTCGAATAGACGCGTATAGCGGAGCTGTGCAACAGTCTTCGATCTTTGAAAGCTAATCAATGCTTTCTGAAGACATTCTGGATTTTGGTACAATATGTCGACATCGATATCAGAACGATAGTTCACTACTTGATTGACTTCGCTAGAATAGAAGAGGATAATGAATGATTCCGTCTCTCAACCAGAAAAAATCACGATATTCTATTTTCGACTCAAATTAGATCTCTTAGGAAGTTTTTAGGAGTTTTACTTTTGTTCAACGAATGTAAAAAACCTCGTGAACTACCGTACAGCATTCATTCTTCCCAGAAGTCTCAGTGTGGTCAAAAATAATTCATTTCTGATGCAGAAGAAAGCATACGAAATCATTTTTTTTTCTTTGTCCAATTTTAAGCTTTTTCTTTCTTTGATTTTTCGATGATCTTTCTTGCCAAGTCTTCTTTTCTGAGTATCCAATTTAAGTGACGTTTACTCTATCGACTACCAATTCTTTTGCACCGATTCTTAGGCCGTTCCTTGTGTTTTAACCTGCTCTATTTACGTTTTGAAGCTACCGTATCTAGTGCCAGAAGTTTTTTGTTGTTTTAAACCCTCCATCTCCATCATCATCGCTTCATTTCCTTATGGAGTTTGTTTTTGTCACAAATACTTTATTTATAGACCATATAATGAGTAACAAGTCGTGGGCTAATACGACGATTACAATGTGCGCTGTTTCCACTGTGTCCTGGTCAAGTTCGAATTTGTGCCAGAAGGTTACGCTAATTCGCAATTTTCCTCCTTATTGACTTTTATGACCATAAGTAAGCGAGCATGATTCGGAATAAAAACATAGACAGAGAATTGCACAATGACGAAATCTAGGCAACTCGTCTCATAAGGTAAACAGGATTTTCATCATCTGATTTCTTATTTTCGTCAATTGAACCGGTTTCTTGAGGTGATTTGGATAGAGTAATATGTCGTCAATTTCTTTCTCTACTTTGTATCAGTGAGAAGTTCGATGTGGACAACAACAACAGATTTGTCTTTCTGTGCATTTCTCATCCTTTCAATTTTATCCGAGTCGTTGAAGTCCGACTGAGTACTAGAAATTTCAAAATTTGGGTTGGTAGGAAATTCCCTAGACTTTTCCGTTTCAATTGATCATTTTCCATGCACTTAAGTTTTTGTTTCTGCTATCGTATAGAGCAGCATCTTACGGTTATTTTGATATATAACATTTATACATTTATTCTGAGATGGAAATGTCCCGAGAGTAAAGAACGTTTGTTGATGATAGACGAGTATCGTTGCGTGACAAAGCAGCACATGAATTCAAGCAATACTCGTTTAGCCTCAACAATCGTTTTTACTCTTGGGATAAACTCTAAACTTTAAACTTTACTCTTAAAACAAGTGTGCAAGTGTTATATATTCAAGTAACCCCAAGACACTGCTTTTATCCGTAGTAAAGACAAAAACTCGAATGCATGAAAAGTAATCGGCAAAAGCGAGACAGCCCGATAGAAAATTCTTGCCCTTCTCCTCATAATTATATGGTGCTGTGCACTCGTGACGACTGCTTTTGTCGATGATGTTCAAATTAGTCGGTCGACCGAGTGACTACAACGGACAGCACATGTTCTTCTCTTCAGCTTATTGATTTCGCTCGACTCGAACACGGAATTTTTTCCGGCTTATCGCGCGTTTGATCTTTGATTGGAGGCGCCACCGTGGAACATTGCGTGTGGTCGACCCATTGGGTCGTTCCATACCATCCATTATTCGTCTTTTTTTTTTTGTCGTGTCGTTTTTCTGAAGCTAGTTCGAACGCTTTTCATGTGAAACAGTTAAATTTGTATAATTCGTGAGCCGAACTTCTCTTGAAAAGGTTATTTATTTAGCATTTTTATTGTTGTAATCGATATGGACGAAGTTGTGTTCGAGGCTGTTCGACAATGCAATAACGGGTCAATTTCACAAACAGGTTTTCGATTTCTTCTATGTTTTTCGCTTTCGTTTTCGACACTTTTCACTTACTTTGCGTTTCAGAGCGTCACACAACAATATATGATGTCCTTTAATAAAACGTTGTTTTAGATCCTAATGTTGCTCATGAGAACGCATTTGATTACATATCCCATCAAAGCACATCTCGTTATTCATCCCCTTCAGGTAACTAGGGAAATTTTTTTATTTCTCAAATTGGCATGTCGCTGAGTATATTGAAAGCGTTACTACTAAATGTAAATTTCAGCATTTTGCAAAAGAAAAAGGCTCGCGTTGAATGAAAATGTGTTGCATGATGTTAGCTAAGATTTTTTTAGCTTCAGCTTTCGGTTGGACAGTGATCTTTAACCCTTTAGGGACGGCAGTGACAGTTGATCGATTGCACAGCGCATTTCGTAAGACGCGCGTGATTTTCGTTATTCCATTAAGGTTTTTTCCTTCGATTTGGAAGTAAAACGTTTGGTTTTTTGCGTTATTCTGATTTTCCACGACTTTTCTCTACATAATCATATGCTTTTCGTGCACATTAACTCTTCTGTGCGATGGAAAACTTTAAGTGCAAAATGTAATCATTTTTACGCTCTTAAAGTGTTTTGTGATATCCTTCCAAAAAAAACCATCACAGCATCCATATTTTCAAGATTTGGGCTATCGATTAGCTACTAAAAGTTTGGCAAAGGGCAAAATATAATCCCCAGCTCAGGAAATAAAGCAAACAGTGTGGAACATAATTTTTTTGTCGTTGCTACAATGTAATTAAAAAGCTTTTACAAAATCAATGACAGCTCTTGAAGATACAAAGATTTGAGCTTACGGACAATAACTGAGCTTCCCTGAAAAAAGTTTTGTGCATCAAAAAAAGCCTGGAAAGTGTCGTGAACCTAACTGGTATACGTCGTCCCCAAGGGGTTAGGCTTACTTCAAAGTTTTATGCTTGATTGGAGTGAATTTTCGTATTTACTTAGTGATATTAAAAAAAGGCTTTTAGATGAATATCTGTACTAGTGAAAGAATTACGGAGTGCTTTAGTTGTTCTTTAAGACTTCCATTGACAAGTCACGATACAAATGTGCAATAAAGTTTGCGCTTTTTATGATTTCTTTCTCTTTCGTCCTTGGCCTTGGAATACGTCGTAGCAGGCAGTAGAAACTAATGTGATCTAGTCAGATAATTCAATTAAGTTGTTAAGCGGAATCACTACATGATTGAAGAAATTGGCCGATGTACAGTCTCACGATCATCGCTGTTTAGTGTAGCATCATAAAAACTGGGGAGTGTAAAGTATCATTATGCTACCAGGATTTTCGGCCACATGGGAGATCGAAAGTGCTTCCGGATTTTCAATTTCAAAATTGTGAAGTCTTGTGCAGTTTTTCTTTCGGAAAAAAATATACAGACCTTTATATCGATTGTAACTAATTCTATGCGTTTTTCATAAAATGATATTTGGCAGGAGAGCAAGTGACTTCATTACCGTTTTCTGATTCAACGTCGTTCACAAGCGCAACATCAGAAAATGCTCGCCATCGTCGTAAGGACAGTAGCGAGAAGAACGGATCAACAACACCACTTTCACGACCGTGCGCTAGCGACGCGTGTACCACAATCGTGGCGTATCTGATGCAGTTCAACAAGGTGAGAGGAAATCATTAACCTTTTTTCTCAGTTTTCGATATGACGATCTTTTTTGTTTAGCTTTTTTACTTTTATTATCTCAACTATTGAAGTTTTCCTTGTACGTGGGATCATGTAACAATAATTTACATTCAACTATGTTGCGACCTCGCTTAAAAATTCAAAATAGTCTGATGGATAGTCTGATGGAATGTTTTAGCTTTTCTAGACTACGTTTCGGCTTACTCGTAAGCTTTCATCAGTAACACATGGTATTCAGCTCACCTCTACGATTATAGAGAACGACCCAGAAGAAGTATCATTCTACGTCAAGTGGAATGATCACTTAACTTTGCGATCTTCCAGAGTGGTCAGTTGTCGACTGCATGGCGTACGGCTGTTTGGGGCATATGAAACAATACCTTTCAATAAACTTTTCGGAGATCTCGCCAAAAATTTCGGCGTAGTTCGACAGGATGTTTCAAACCTTTCATGAGATCTGATAGGGCACCATTAGTGTTAGACGCACGTTTCGCCTTTCTCGCAAGCCTCATCTTGGCACATGCCATCTTGCTCACCTCTCCTATCATAGGGAATCGACACCGAGTATGCATCACGCCACGTCAATCGAAAAGATCACTCGATATTGTGTTCTTTCAGAGTGAATGTTGTTCATCGCATGGCGTACGGCTGTTACGTGGCATGTGTATCAATACCTTTTAATCAATTTTTCTGAGTCCTCGCCTAAAAATCAATATAGTCTAAAAGAATGTTTGAGCGAGATTTCAAAATGTCGACTGAGAGGTATTATCATACGAACCTCGTAATAGCCCTGTTTGTTCTTAACAAAACCTAGAAGTTCTGTACTTCTTGTGCATGAGGGTCTACCTATGAATCATTTGTACCATTGTGATTTGAGGAGCCCTCAAGACTCTCCATTCTTTGTCGCGTATTAGAATCGTTCAGTCAGATGAGAATCATCAGTTTTTTTTTTGCCAGGGTCTTTTCCGACTTTTCATATTGTGCAATTGACATTCCGTAGAGCTAGTCGCTGAGCTTGTGTCTGTTGGATACCAGCGTTTTCGATTCATAGTCGTCCACAGGTCGAACTTTCGGATTTCATCTTTTGCTTTTTTTTTTTAAATATCATCACTATTATAGTAATCCCATCTATGTCGCTGATAGCTTTTTCATCGCGCTTGCACAATCTTGGGGTTTCCAATGTACACTTTGTGGAAAAGAACCGTGCAGTCGATGATGTGTTTTCGAAGCCGTATGTTACTGCCCTTATCACATATTCATCAATACTGTTTTTGGCCGTACATTCCTTTCACTTCCTTCTCTCGGCTTTGATATATTAACGGATACGATTCGTAACGATCGCTTCCGCATTCCGACACATACATGGAGCATTCAAAAATTTAACTAATTATGTTAACAGTTGTGATATTATAGCATGAAATTCATCACATTCACTTCTTGATGTGACAGTTACATGAAGCACTAGGAGATTGCTGTTTTATGTTCTTGAAAGTTTCATCTAGAACAGTGAATTACGATTAACTCTGTTCATTTTTGTCCGTAGTCCATTCTTCTAACCCACCGTCGACTCTATTTGTTCTGCCCACTAGATCTTTGATTATGAGAGCGATGGGGTTGTCTGGGCAACGGCTACAGGTATACTGCAATCTATACGTGTTCGCTGATTCACTTCGAGGGCCGGAACTGACTAAGCCACTCATCTCTTGAGAGTGAAAATATTTCTGTGAACCGTACATAGGAAAATGAGAACAGGTTATTGGTTCATTACTAGGCTATACTAAGGTGAAGGTTAGATATGCTATCAATCTAGGCTCATTGTGATCGAATGCATCTCGCAGCTCTATGAAATCAAGGCCGAACTCTTCATCGTTTACACTGTGTGAGAACGACGGCTGAGATAGCAGCTAATTAGGCATTGATTAAACAATGTTTCTATAGATGTCTCCATTGCAACGGAATGAATGGAAGTCGGTGAAATTGAAATACAGAGGTTCTCCATTTTCTGATGACAATTCATGAGATTTGCTTACTACGAGCGTGATACTCCGTTCTAAGTTTTTTGCGAAAGTTATAATGCTTGCTTGCTTTTTAGATCAAACGTCATGTTACTCTTACTGAAAATATCTTGCGTAGAGAGTTAGTTTGGGTTGTAGTTGCTTATTTTGTGTCCCTGTGTTCATAGAACATCGAGTTTCTGCCGATATTTCATTGTCCACATATGAGTACAAAGTGAAGAAATGTTAATATAGTCTGCACCAGTACTGATTTGACTCATCAGTGTAACCTCAAAATTCATCGAGTCCTCTGAATTTAGCTTTGTTACACTTCGTATATGGATCTGTCTCAAATCATCGTGGTTTCCTCAATTTCTACATATTTGTCTTCTTCAAAAAAATGGCGTTTTTAACACTATATTCCTCTTGTTCAGCCTATAATCAAGGTTTTCAAGGTGCGTTTCAATGCCCAAACCTGTATATATCTTGGATCTAATCATCGCATCACTAATAATTGGGTGATCTTTCATCAGAATAGTACTCAATAATGGTACAGGAAACCCCTAGATTAACGTATCATGGTGAGTAGTAGATTAATGCTCTTTGGTGTTCGATGCATAGGAAAATGTCCATAAAGATCAATGATAAGTTCGACATTTTCATGCAAAAACCACACAGTAAATTTATCACATGGCAGAGCACAAAAAGCTGTCTATGGCTGATTTCGACAGAGACAGAAGGAAAGAAATCATCAGTTCTTTCCCTCAAGTTCTTCTATTGTTCCTGTCCTCAGTGCTAGTGCAGTAGTAGTTGAGTCCTGATGAACTTTATTGGTGTCGTGTAGAATTTCTCGATGTTTCTGAATACAGATAGTTCTTCCTCGTTATTCGAGGACAACAGCATAAACCACCACTTTCGCTGGAGAAAGACTTTCCATTGCAATCCTAGTAATCATTTGAAAGCTCAAATATATGGCTACTGCGCGACGCGGCCATTACTTGAAAATACTTTTTTATAACGCTGTAGCAGAAAGAAAATATTTCTGTATCACACACTCATATTTCTCTAAGAATAGACTTTTTTTTGAAATTATGGGTAACAATTCGATAGCGTAAGTTTTGGCGATTCCAACGCTGTGCCTATTTACTGAAAGGACTGTTTCACTGCAGTGTAGCAGTGAAAATAAGATTAAGTTTCACAAACGCGGCGCGTTTGTTCGTCGGCTAGCATGGCTTAGGGGTCTGGTCGTGGATTCGATATGTTGATCGATCACGTTAACGCGGCACACGTATGGGTGCCAGTTTTGTAATTTGATTTGGGATTTTCTGTCCCCTTTGTAAGAGACTTTAGGTAAAACGCATAATTTCTACAAAATTTTCTCTGCATGTTCATATGCTTTTCGTGCTTCCAATTAAATGATAGCAGAAGTTCGCTGCCGGTGTAAATTATGATTTCAATTTGGATGCTACAGCGTTATGAAAAGGTCTTTTCAGAAAAGGAGCACGTAGTGCTATGCAGAGATATGAGCTTTCGAATGGTTATCAACACTCTTGCGAAAAGTTCCCATTCAGCGAAGAGTTTGTTCTTCATTCGTTCCCTCATGGTAGAATAGGAACCTGCAAATTTATTAATGTAGGGATGAATGTATGATAGAATAAATGAAATAATTGTGGAAACAAAGCATAATACAGAAGTTGGCAGCGACGTGCCAAAAACAAAAATTTGTGATAGATATTGGTTCCGCAATATATATCACAAATTTTATTTTAAAAAATATATTTATTGGAATTGGTTTAAGAGCGCATGTGGCGCAGTGGTTAAAGGTGCCCTGCGTCGCACACGAGGTCAATGGGTCGATCTCGCGCTCATGGCTCACCAAGCCATCCATCCCTCCGGGTGGTACCAGGCAGGTCTCAGACTTGTTTGGGGGGATAAGCAGCACTGACTCGGTTCAGCGGGAGGCCACCGCGAGTGCAATAACCTCACACGAAGTTAGAAATTGAAGTCGAATGCATGGCGCATCGCTGAGAGATTGATCAACGCCAAGAGCTTTGTCCTTTATCCTTTTTATTGGTTCTCAGCTGAACTTGAGATTTTGCGTTTAGCCTGTATTAGTAGGAGTGAAAGTCATCAGTAATATTTACCATTGTTTCTCAATTATTTTTTTTTCTTGGAGTGGAGATTTACATACTGTGGATGTGAACGACATAAAAAGGCTCGTTTTATAGAGTGCGGACGAGGAGTTTTCACGTAAAGCAATCGAATCGCTCACGAAAAAACTGAGGGATAAAAGGGATGAGCTGGACGCGTTCATAGCCTGTTGTGGAAGTGAAGGAAAAGAGGCGGATAAGTGCGTAACAATAGCACGGACACTTGATGGACGCTTGCAGGTTCGTTCATCCCTGTAATGCTGTTATTTTTTACTATTGAATTGTTGATACTTTGAGGACAAAACACGGTTTAATGATTCAGTGTGCTTATATTTTCTGTGGAGCTGAATTCAGATTCAGCTTAAACTTCAAGGCTAAGCGAAGTGAAGAGAATTTATGTTTTCATTTATATCATTATTAAGGATCGAATGGAATTATTTTTATACAACCGCTTTAGCGGTGTTAAGATTTTATATATATATATATATATATATATTATTATTTATTTTTATTATTAGAGCGCATGTGGCGCAGTGGTTAGAGGTGCTCTGCGTCGCACACGAGGTCAATGGTTCGATCTCGCGCTCATGGCTCACTAAGCCATCCATCCCTCCGGGGTCGGTAAATTGGTACCAGGCAGGTCTCAGACTTGTCTGGGAGGATAGGCAGCGCTGACTCGGTTCAGGCGGGAGGCCACCGCGAGTCATTGTAAAGGCCAGATATGCATTCAATCACCTCAAACGAAGTCAAAAATTCAAGTCGAATGCATGGCGCTTCCCTCAGGGATTGATCAACGCCGAGAGCTTTATCCTTAACCTTTTATATTTATTTATTTACACCTAATAAAGTAGAGTGATGTACAAAAGTTCCGCGTCAGACGGGCTAGAACCCGCACCTCACTTTCTCCGGGAGCGCGTGCTTTATTCGTTACACTACTGACGCTCATTTCGCACACCACTCTTTCTACGCTACGGCCCTTTTATTTGTCAGCCGCACCGTCAGCGGCCTGACTCGGGTAGTCGTAATCGACATTGAACCCAGTCACGCTGACAGATTTTGGGTATTATAGATCAAACGGAATTGTTTTTTAACCGCTTTAATGGTGGTGAGATGTTATATATATATACGCAGTAATGTAGAGTGATGTGGCAAAGACTTCGCGTCAGGCGTGACGGCTGGCGGTTGACAGATACATGCTCTGTAGCGTAGAAAGAGTGTTCTGCAAAATGGGCTTCAGTAGTGCAACGGTTATAGTACGCGCTCGCGGAAAAAGTGAGGTGCGGGTTCTAGTCCCGCTTGACGCGAAAGTATTGCACATCACACTACATCACTGTGTATATATCATTATTATGAATAGTTTAATATATGATGACGTTAGCTATTACACTATTTTCTCCCTTCAACAATAACATTAGCGATTTTATTTCTTCGCACTACTTTTTATTTACTACATGTTTTAGGCGCGATAGAAGCGTTTTCACAATACATTTGTTTTACTCAGTATGAACTCTATCATCTGAATGTACATTTGATTGCTACTAGTTCAGTTTTAACTGCTTCGTCCACTTCCTCTTAATCTTGCCCATTTTGAAGCGAAGTGTGTTCGTGTATTTAAAAACTTAGGCATACTTACATATGCGAAGTGAAAAAAAACAAATGTAAAGTGTGCGCTTTATCCAATGACTTTCGCCATAGTACAACTAGGAGTCGGACCCTTATTGATCTTGATGGAGGCTTTGTTTATTGTGGTCTTGTTTATGATGAAGTATAAAGGGTAAAGCTCTTGGCGTTGATCAATCCGTGAGAGATACGCCATGCATTTGTCCTCAATTTTCAATATAAATCAATCTCGATGTTTGTGATTCTTTAAGTAGGCAGATGTTGTTGAGCAAAACGAACAAAGCCTTCAATCCTTTTCGACGGTTGTCGTGCATATCGAATGGTGCATTGGTATGAGGATGTAGTGAAAGAGAATGTTAGGTTGAGGAAACAGTTCCTCAACACCTGCTAGCAAATTGAAAACAACATGATTATTCTCTAAGCTAAAGACCATTATTATCCACGATCCTCTGCCAAGGATGTGCAAACTTCCGAATCTGCTCGAAATACCTTTCCTTGGGCATCTAATCAAAGACACCTGACAAACCTCTTCACTTTAATCAAATGTAATTGGCATACACGCAGCAAATGTCCCATTGAGCGGAAAAGACCTCGAATCGGACTGCGCAGCATCTGGACGGTAGTCTGGTGATGGTGGACCAGCGTCTCCCTCCAGATCGTCAGTAACTTTTCCTTAGCTTTCTTTGCGGTGTGAGCTTTGGTATTGCCTTGCTGAAACAGCACGCGTTTTCAACGAATCAGTGTAGACCATTTTTCCTACAACGCATCATAGACTCGGTCCAGCTGCTCGCAGTAGAGTTCGGCCTTGATGGCGCGACCAGTCGGAACAAATTCGAAATGTAAGACACCTTCAAAATCCCACCAAACGCAGATCGTGGCCTAAACGGATTTTGACGTGCAACTGATGGCGGAGCTTGACCTTTTAAACCTCGTAACTTTTGCTTTTATCGTGATCGTGACCAGGTACACCCACTTCTCATCCGACGTCACGTACGCTCCCAAATTCAGTCGTTCAAAGGTTCTGTAACTGCTGACGCTAAACTTCAATGCGGCAGTTGACTTAAGCTTCAGTCAAATCGTGTAGATCTTGGCGAAGCTTTTTGTGGACAAAGTCAAGTTATTGGAGATTTACGAGTGATTGGTTTTGCATTCAAAGCTTCTCGAAGATTATAATATGCAACATTAAAGTTGAAGTTTTCGTGAGTGTAAAGGAACTTCTTCCCTAGTCTAGTAGGTTGAATGAAAGACGAATTTTTCCCTATAGCAAAATCACTTGTTCTTACACCAACGTGGCAAACCAGATGTACGGTGAGGATTTTTTGCCTAAAAATCATAGGCTGTTCTGCGTTTTTTGTTTCTTTTTTCTTATTCGTTGTAACATATGAAGGTAAAATTACCCTAATATTTTGATTTCTACTTAGTGTCTTTAAAGCTGGAGATTTGACGGCCCATCCTTGCATGATGTTCGCATACTAATGAATTCTCCGCTGATTCGTTGCCTTCCAATCTTTCTCTTCAGGGATGCTTGTTGTGTGTGTGTGCATTCCGCTGCAACATCAGAAGTTGTGATCTTTCTTCATCTCCATGTTGATTTCTGATTGATATTGGTTTTCTCTGGAAAGAAGGATGAAATCTGCATTGTCATTGAAATTTTATCATGACAGCATAATTTTTTGGGAATAGTCGACGAACTGGCCAGAGATGATGTAATACGTTTAATCAAGAGTAAACAATTATCAGGAGTTTTCAACGTTCTCTGAATATGCTTGCTTGGCTTTGTAGAATTATAAATAGTATTACGTATTGCAAAAATTGTTGCAATTAAGAAAAATGGCAATTTAAAATTGTAGCGTAGAAAGAGTGATGTGCAAAATGGGCGTCAGTAGTGCAACGAGTTAGAGCACGCGCTCCAGGATAGAGGGAGATATGGGTTCGAGTCCCGCCTGACGCGGAAGTTTTGCGCCTCACTCTGCATCAGAGAATAATATTACTATCAAACTAGAAATGTGCTAGTTGAATTCAGTTGAATTTGGACGCGGGGCAATATTTCGTGGAAACAGACTAGTTGTGCAAGCACACAGTGCTTGTCATGCATCGAACTCAAGGCACTTTCTTAGTGATCACCTTTGGAGCTAGAGGACTCCTTACCAGTTTGAATTTGTGCCAACGAGATACAAATTTTATGCAGAGATAAGATTTTGGCTCTCTGAATCCCACGAAACTTGACAACTTTCGAAAGCTTGTTTCTAAGAGTTTTACTAATAAGTACTGTTTTTCTGACTTCCGATCTAACACAATCACTTGTGAAATCCAACTACCAACCTCGTCAGCCCAAGGTGATTAGATTGCAAGTCGTTAAATCCTTCTGCATCTATCTCATGCTTGCTGATTTATGTTGTGATTTTTCACCATCGTAACTCAGGTTTAATGATCTGTCTTCAGATTTTGTGTTTGAAGTTGTTGTTTCAAGGTAGCTGGTCGTAAAGGATTTCCCCACGTCGTTTATGCTCGTGTTTTTCGATGGCCTGATCTACACAAGAATGAGCTGCGTCATCTAAGCATTTGTGAATGCGCTTTCGA
Source organism: Parelaphostrongylus tenuis (assembly GCA_019055375.1). Classification (NCBI taxonomy): domain Eukaryota; kingdom Metazoa; phylum Nematoda; class Chromadorea; order Rhabditida; family Metastrongylidae; genus Parelaphostrongylus; species Parelaphostrongylus tenuis. The sequence continues at coordinate 50,944 of JAHQIW010003468.1, forward strand.
CCTCAAATGTGACTCTGTACGTTGCTTAAAAGTTTGGAGTGTGCTTTTATAGATTTCCTAGGAACTTTGCATACAAAAACGTTTTGACTTTTGTCTGTAATGGCTCTATATTTATGGTGATCCTTAAAGGTATGTGTGAATCCATACCATTGCGAACGTATCTTGAATCCAACGCTCAATCATTTCTGCAATTTGGATCTGAATTCGTTGAAACTTGAGCAGTATTCTCCTTCCGATGGAAGTGACTCCGACGTCGAACGGCTTACTGCGCTTTACAGGTAATTTCACTGAATTGACCAAGTTTTGCATTTCTAAGACTCATTCTACTTAGAGTTTCACCCATGCTCTATCTTACTTACAGAATTTTGCACATGTTAGAGTAAATATTATTGGAATAATGATGAAATGTTTGTCCGGCGGCAGTTAATCCTTTCGCGTACCTTTTTTTGGTACACAGTGTGTCTTTCAAGGGGTGTGCACACTTATTTATGGACGTGCTGCTCAGTGGTCTTTTTCGCCGTACAGAGCTTTCTCACTATGCTTTTTGTATCCACTCGATAGCTCTTAGAAAACAGATATTATCGAGGGAATTGTTCATGGGAAGGTTTTCTCAGTACGCTATACTATCTAAAGAATTTTGCAACAAGAGACCATAGTTTTGAAGATTGCATCGCGTACAAAATGTAGCTAGTGAAGAGGCGTGGAGATGCCGATGTGTCGACGACGTGAAATCGCTCCCAAAGTTCTATGTCATTTTTGGCAGTCAGTTCACTGGTTTCGAATTTGGATGCTAGAAGTAGTGGGATCCGTACAGTGAAAAAGCACTAATGACTGATCGAGTTAGGTGTCAAAGTCAACGTGTTAAAAGTGTTCATTGGTTTCTGTTTTCCTCCGGTATGGCCACCTTTCGGCGCCGTCTGGAAGGGATGTCAACACTCAAAAAACTTCATCAAAATGTATTTTGCGCATTGTAGTCTCGTTCAGTGATACGCTCTCTGAACATCACTTCAGCAGTGAATGATCGTCTTGCATATGAGTCACTGTGCCATTTTACAACCTTTTTTATCGATTTTGGTAACACATTGGGAACCGCAGACCCACGACGTTAGCAGGTCGACGGCGAACAGCCCGTAGGACCAGTGCCTCCTGCTGCCGCCTACTGAGAATATAGGTTTCCGGCTCGATCGCCTAACGCGACGATTTAGTGTAGTCTTTTTTATTGCTATCCTTTTGTTTCCGGTAAAAATGCTCAAATCACTGACACTCTATATCACTATATATCTCAAATATTTATACCGTAACACAATCGTTGCCCCTTAGATCTACGTCCTATATCGAAAAATAGTGAAATGTTAGACAACTGGGCGTTTTTTGCTATAGTAATTACGTCATAAAAGAACCATCAGTGCTAATCGATATCAGAAACCAATACAGATAAAACTACAGTGAAGCATAGTGTTAGGGGATTGAGCCAGCGACCTTCTTCGCGTTGAACTACAGCACGAGGCACTCGCCATTTGCGGTCTGATCAGTGCCGACCCGTCGCGCGTGTTATGGCGAGACTAGCGTCGTAGATATGCGGCCCTAATGCGTTAAAGATTCCTGCTCATTAGGATCCACTATTGTAGGGATTTTCATGCCAAGGAGCTTGGAACTCTACGGTGCCATTTGGTCAGCAACAATCTCCTACACTATCCCCTCAAGGTTCACTCAATGCTTTTGGTTCTCATTTTTTCAGGAAGTTTTCTTAGATTTTGTGTTCAGCATCAAATGTACTCAATGCTCCTTACCTAGTTGATCAAGTGCGCCCATGGAGTCAGCCAAAAAACGGTGAGAGTTTGTATCTAATTGGATCTGAGTCAAGTGATTGCCTGAAAGACCTGTGATATCTCGCTCAAAGATTCTTGTACTAGTAGCAGTTTTTGTTTCATTAATAAACTTATATTTGTCAATAAAAGAAGCACTTTAATATCTTGCTAATATGGATCTAAATATAAATGTGACTAGCCGTTTTGCAATGCAAGTCATTTCTACCAAGCAAGTCACATCCAATAATGGCGACTAATCTTGGGTGCTTGCAATGTGAAACGTCTCCTAATTTCATTCCTGTTTAGTACGAATTAAGACCATTGCACGTTATTCGTTATGCCAGCACCTAAAATAGGCACGTCAAATGCCTTTCACACTTCATTATAATTGAATGATCAAATTCATTTCGAAATCTGTTTTCGAATTATATAGTGCAAAGAGTAAAGAATAATTTTGTTGACCGCTATCTGCTTTATCAATGGCATTGACAGGGATCAGGTTTACCAAAGCAGTAGCAGTCAAAGAAATAATGTTATGCCGTTTATTTTGAGCATTTTTTAAAATCAAGACCACGCTCAAATTTCAATATATCATATAATTACTATCTGAGACAACATGGCATGTGGTCTGTTATGGGCTCTTGTACAGCCCAATACACGTGTTTTGGCCTTGCATCCCCGCCAGTCTGAAACGCCTTCCGTCTTTAGCCAATCCTCTCGGGATGCTCTAGTCCCTCAACTTAGAGTAGGCGCGACGAACGATTTACACAATCGCCATCAAGTGAATTTCCACAAGATCGGTAATTTTCGACATTCGATTGCTCTTGGCTAATATTTTTGAAATTTTGCACCGTTTCATTTCGCATGTTCACTGAGACCTCGCTCAAATTTCAGTATATTTCATAATTATTATTTGACGCCACATTACATAGCAGACCACATGACTTGTTGGCTCAATTAAAAATCATGAGTTGTAAGATGCATAGAAATCGACTTGAGCCGTCCGTCATGCCATCCCACATCCACTTTCAAATAGTGTGTATCTAATGCAGAAGGACAAAATCAAAACTCATAGAGATGTCAGTAGTTTAGCACTTTTCCTTCAAGATTATGATTTGTTGTATTTTAGTTTTATGATTGTTTTAGTCTTCCCCACTGCTTCCAACACATGCTACCCATCCGCAGCAACAACTGCAGGCACAACCCGACTTTCTACGTCTTCAAGTGTTTGACGGCCAAATACAAACAAGTCAGCCTGTACAGAATTTGAAGAGCTTGATGCCTACTTCACAGCAACATCTCTATCAACAACATCAAGCGCTGCAACTTCAGGAGCAACGAATGCAAACAGCCACATCTTCAAATCTACCAAATCTATTAGTTTCTCACCTTCAGCAGCTCGAGCCTATGTTCACCGATTCGCTGCCTAACCGCTCTCAGGCACAACATCATCAGCCTCACCATGCAGAATCTCGATCAGTTGAGAACACAATACAAGTGCTATCGAGCGCTTTTCAATCTAATCAGTTTGTTGCCGTTCCCAGCACTTCATCTGATGACAACCATAAAGAAGTTTGCTGTAAACCTGTTCCTGGTAAACCATATGGCAATCTTTGTAAGCTTTTTTTATGTTCCTTTTGTTTTTCATTCCACTTCTACATTTTAACATTACACCATGCAACTTTTGCAGTGAATGCCGAATTTGTTGTCGGAAACAAATTGAAAGTCAACAGTTTTGAACCGCCGTCATGTCCTGGTAGGCTTTTCGTATATAGTGTCAGTTTCATGAAAGTATGTATTCCCGTTCTGTTATTGTTGTTCTGCATCATTGGTTTCTACTTTTTTTGAGTATTCTTTCAGTCGATTCAAACTGGGGTTGCTTTGTCTACTACGAGCGAGAAACGCAAATAGGAAGACTCCAGGTATTCAGATTAATAATGACTCATTACGAAAACATCACACCCATCATTGATTATGATTACTTATCTAGTATTCAGGTTCTCACTCCAAAGTGATTTATCAAACTTTGTAGTAGTCGTTCTAGGTAAAACATTCTAACATGTACATCGATGGTGGATTTGGTCAAGCTTCAAATAGGTACTGTCTTGGACGCGAGAAACAATCCGCTTCGTGAAGCGGATTTGTCATCTTGTTAGGTAAGCTTGCAGTGAAGTATTTGCTATAAGACTTATATATACATATATGTATGTATATGTAAATATATATGCACATTTGTGTAATTATAAGTTATGTATATCAATAAGTACAAGTTCTTTTCTGTCGGAAGGCAACAAATGAATATTCGACCCCTTTTGCTGGACGAGAGCTGATCACAAGAGTGCTAGTAATCATTCTAAAGCTTAAATCTCTGGCTAAAGCGGTCATGGCGGTTTATAAAAACACCCTTTTATAACGCTGTAAAATTCAAAGTAAAATTATGTTTTACATCGTCAGCGCAATTCTATCAAGTTGGAATGGAAATTTCCATCGTTTGGATGGGAATGTCGTTTTTCTCGCATGATTCGTGTGTGATTTCCATATAATTTGAGAGGTCTACTTCTTGCGCATCTATTGATGTATAATTTATCTATATTTGCTGCAGAATGGAATTGCCCAGGGTACAAAAACGTTTATAGATGCTTTACGAGTACAAATTTGGTTCAAGTGCTGCCGATGCTGTTCGCCGAATCAACTAAGCTTGGGGCGACCGTACGGTTGGGAGAATCGACAGTCCACGAGCGATTTCGTGAGTTTAAGGCTGGAAATGAAGAGTTGACCGACACACCCAGATCCGAGCGACCAACCGAGCTTGATGATGAGACTTGATTTCTGGTTTAGCAAATAGGCCATCATCAAGTTCTCGTGAATTAGCAGCCAAATTAGGCGTTTCTCACAAAGGCGAAGGATGATGTGAACTTGACTGAATATATGTGTATCTCGAAAATTTTGTGTGTTGAATGTTTTATCAAACGATGGAAACTTCCTTTCCAGCCTAGTACTATTGCTTTGAATCACGAAAAGCATATCAGCTTTTAGGGAAATCTTGGAATATCAGATTGGTACGTCCGATCTGGATTTCATTCAAAGCGAGAGAAAAAATCTCTAATTGAACGACAAAAATAGCACTTCAGATAAGCTCTGTCAATCGGTCGTGACGAACACCACATCGAATCTGCTCTCTCCAGACCCCCTGCCCTATTGATCTGTAATTAAGCAAACCGAATATGTGAAATTCGATTCTATTTTCTCTGCTGCACTGCACTGACACGGTTTTTCCAGAAGATAAGCTTTACGCTGGAATCCTCAAATCTTACGCTATAGAGTGATCAGCAGTAGTCCAAATAAATAACTATGTTTTGCGAGAAAAGCACGTGTATGAAAAATAGATGTTTCCCTTCCATTGAAGCGTCATGAAAGAATTTTCAAAAATCGGTACTATCGCGCTAGCCAGAGATTTAGGCTTTCGAATAATTGCTAACACTCTTATGAATAGTTCTTGTCGAGTGAATGAGATTGGTTATTCATTTGTTGCCGTCTAACAGATAAGAACCATGTATGTCTGTATGTATATATATATATATATATATATATATATGTACGAAAATAATAATGCTAACAGAAAAGTACTATGTATAAATAAGTGTTATAGATTTTATTGTTTTCCACGTTAGCAACAAAGTTCTCCTGAATGTCATATTTCAGAAAAACTTGTAGATGTAAGTAGTTAAGTGACCACATCAACGTGTTTCATCATGTCTCAAACGAAGTTCTCTATACTCTGCGTAGTGAAATGAACATAACTTGCGGTTCTATATCACTTTTTATTATTCTAACTATGGAAATACCGATAATCTTTCGTTGCTTCACTTGTACCGATGGCGATTGCTTACTTGTACTCACTGTAATAGCATGTCTCACCAAGCAGTTTCTGGGCATTGCTTAGTTGAATCACAAGCAATACTCTACCCGTTATTGTTTATTTGTGTAATGTATTATTCATTCACTCGAAATCCCATGCCATCTAATCACTGTTGTTGGGCTTCTTGTAGACAAACGATTGGTGATGGAATCCGCCTATCTTTCAAGGAAAATGGCGACGTTTGGGTGCAGGTCTATACCGGACGAGCCATATTTGTTCATTCTCATTATCTCGATCGAGAATCCGGTCGAGGTGCCGGTGACGTGGTTCACAAAGTGTATCCTGGAGCGAAAATCAAGGTAACTAGGTAAAATCAAGGTAACTTTCATGTGTACATTCATGAACCTATAATGATTGTTTTTTGTTGCTTCAGATTTTCGATTTGAATAATGCTAAAGCAATCCTACGTCAACATATGGTTGCATGTCAAATGGCCAGAGAATATTTATCTGGTCATAAAACACCGATGGATGATTTATTTCGCATGTATAAGAAGAGCAAGCTCGATGATGTAGGTTTTTCCAAAACTATTGTTCGAGAGTAACATGAAAGTTTAACCAGCTCGCTCTAATGGCGGAGTTCAAAGTGGTGAGCTACACGCGAATATCGTTTCACCTGTAACGGTCAAATGAAAGACTGTCTTGAGGAAAGTGTGGTGTCCTTTTTGCCCCTCAATGAATTTTATCACTAATTTTGTAATTATCGTGCTAACAATTTTTTTTTACAATCTCCAGGTTACAAAATTTTCACAATATTCACAACCATCATAGCTCGTAATATTTACGATCTAAATACTTTGCATGCAACTATAACCATAGCAGCACGAACTCTAAAGAAATATAACCACAAGTACTTCAAATTATGGGAAGATAAAGTACACCTACCATTTTTTGATTTGAAATACCTAGAATAGGATACTATTTGGGAAGTGCGTCTCTGAGATTTTTCGTTGGTTGTAACTCTGAACAACTAACAGTCTGGATGACTAGGGGTTTGCGCCATGCAATTTCGTGGACGTCATTCTGTAGTTCCACTTCAGCAGCATTATCAATCATATTTATAACGGTCAAAAATTGTTGTAAGATAGCGAGAGTTATCATGATGTATTTGTTCAACTGAAAGTTTGAGCTTTCAAAATTTGGAGAAGTTTTAAGTGAACTAATATGTGCGATACATAGCTGCATGATTACATACTGCTTAAAATACCTTTATAAAGGCAAGAAGGTCTGTTGCAGGAAGCGAAAAAAGGAGCTGATGATATGAAAAGATTTTGTGTTGCTCGGATATCGTTCGTGAAAGGGTGGGGTCCAGATTACAGACGAAGAACAATCAGCGAATGTCCGTGTTGGATTGAGGTGAAGATGAATCGGTGTGTTGATGCCAGTTTTCTTAGTAGTGTTAGCTTGCTAATTTTCCTAGTATTTGTAATGGTTATCGATACAGTGGACGCTCAATATTCGTAGTGAGTACCTATATCGGAATCGTTTTCATTATCCAAGGATTATTTAATGAAATTTTGATTGGATGGAGTGCATTTATTGGAGCGACATTTGCACTATTGTACCTCTTTTGTGTGATAGAAAAATTGCGCCGTCGGTCAAAGTGTATATCCGTGTTCCCAAGACAGTTTAAGCAACTACACCGCATTAAGGCCTCATCGTTAACAGGCTCCAATGTAAAATTTGTGGTCAACAAGCTATCGACTGACTGAAAAAGCATACGCATTGAAATAATGAATTGCAGTCCAAAACGTACAGCAGTGCACTTATCAGAGTCGATCCACATGATCATAAAAAGGTTGAATGTCATGTTTTTCAGGGCTTTCCAGTATTTGGACGAACTGATGCACGAAATATGATGTGCTGTACGTGGTCACCTTTTTAAAGCGTCTCACTGTGATTTGTCGCACCTTTCCGGCTGTACACTTTTTGATTAATATCGGTAAGGCTAGGATTCATTATTTCTGCTGATCTCTAATGAATCTAAAACGTGGTATTTATGTATCGGTGTTTCTCAATAACTAGCTTGAATGCAGAGATTATATTCAAATGATCAGATAACTTGTTTTCTTTGAATTCGAAACCAGAGTTAGCATTTTGTCTGTATTTTCTGAAATTATATTATATTGCTCATAGAAGAGGTGTAAGCAGACAGGTCTTGCTGCCGTTTAATCTGGTCAGAATATTCTGGTAGTTCTTCCTGTGAGGTTTATAACGAGTTTTTTCTAATGCTTTTTACTCTTCATAGGTATACCTTTATCATAAACTAACTTATGTTGAGGATTTTTTAGGCTGTTGCCTTGTTATCTACGGTACTCTAGTCCTAAATCTAATCACCATTTCCTTTTGTCGTGTGAAATGTGGAATATTCCATCTAACTTATAACGTTACGAGTTATTTTTTTCAACTATTGGTATACATGTAATAATTAGTAATTTCTTTAGACTTTCATGCTCTTATCTCGTGAATTCTACCTCTTTTAAAAGATTTGCCTTTATGTACAAATCGACCAATGTGTTGTTTTGCTTGTTTATCTGCTGATTAGTTGCTAAAATAGTGACTGGGGTTTCGAGTAACGCGGTTGTTTTTCACTCGTATATCAATACGCAGAAGTGATAAGGAAGGCGGTGATTCGCTACCTTTTCCAACACTTAGAATCAATAAACAGGAATACTTTTGCTTGGCTTCCTCCAAGATTGCAAGGAGAACAATTTTGACTAGCATTCTACGACATTCATGAAACAAAATCTTCACGCATCACTCAAAGAAACATGCAATATTCAACGAATCGGGTGCTGGAGAAGCTCAGATCCGCACAGTAAATTGTTATGGCGGGTCGTGTGCAAAATAGTAATGGTCGCTGAACATTGTGTAAAATGATGTCAAAGTCAGATTATTCTATTGATTCCAATAAAAAAAAAGATTTCGAAACAAATGATCTTGATCTTGACTTTCTGAAGTGTTGCCGTTACATTTAACGTGAACTATAGCATCGCTGATGGCGTTTATGTGTCCCTAAACAGCCACTTCAACGCATTTCCATCTTGAAAATATTTTTGACTATATGTGTTTGTATCAGCCTCCACATGAAGAGGCATACCGGCCGGCATGAATAAAGTGACCTCGTCTTACTCATAGGATAGACTGGCGCGTGGGACGTTGATTCTTACGCTTTGGGTTACGTGCAGACATTTTGTCTAGTAGAGATTTATTGGCCGAAAGTCTCATGGGCAGTTGCTCACCTAGTACTATCATCAGCGGAATTCATTTGTCAACGTCGAGAGATTCTCGCCATTGAAGAGCATCTGCCACAAACACCTTCGAAAAGTGAACGGAGATATTTCTGTTCTCGTGAGCACTGCAGTTCGACACTCCGAGACATTGCTTCAATATGTTTATGCCTCACTGATGATTTGTTCATAAATGGAAAAAATGTGCAATGGTTACGGCACCATATGATGTGCTATCACCAAAACAAGTCTCTCCAACCCTGCTATAAAATATTGTTCAGTGTGCGGTGTGTGGCTGTGATGAAGCGGACGATACCGCTGGAACGTACGTAAGCCACTGACGTATCAACCTCGAAAAGGCTTTAATATTCGCGCAAACTCTATCATAACATTGCCAACTTAGCTATAACTGAAGTAAAGAATATTGTGATGGGCATGAAAATTTCAGAAGAGTTTGTTTTCATTCAGCTTAGCCGCATCTGTGAGTCCATGCGAAAATTAGATAAAGCGCTTTTCCAAACTTGATTGCAAGTATACAGGTCAACGCGATCGAATTAAAGATTATCTGATAACAATTATCTGAACCTACATGTCATGTCGTATGTTTATGAGCTCTTGTACAGCATAATACATGTGTTCGGCCTTGGCAGCCTCGTCAGTCGTGTAGGCTTTTCGTCTTTAGCCAATTCTCTCAAGGGTGCTTCATCCCTTTACCGAGAGTAGGCGGGCGGCGACTTCTATAAGACCTCACAAGAGTCCGTAAACAGATCACATGTCATTTTGGCTCAAATAGTAGTTATCATATATATTGAAATGTGAGCGTGGTCTTAAGAAATTACTCGAAATGAATGGTGAGTTTAAGATTGTTTGTGCAGCTTCTAATGAATCTTCGCATTCAATTCTGGAAGAATGGGATTGGTTGTTGGTGATGGTGACACATGACCATTTTTTCATCTAAGCACGAGCTGTTTCTAAAGGCATAGCTTAGTTGCTTGAAAAGATCAGGAGTCGCTTTAAAACACGAGGTACAGATTGTGAAAATAAAGAAAATAAAAGTTGCAAAATGGTTTTTTGGGCAGAACATAGGAGACTGGGAGTACAAAAACTGAGAGTCTATAATATTCTCTGACTCACTGTGGAAACATGTGACTCATACAATGGTCAGTTTTCAGCTTTCTCAAAACTTCTTTTCGTAAATTTACTTATGAAGACAACGACGTCTCTTTAATGTAGCACGTATGAGGGGGAAAACAGGGCTCAACTCATTGTAAATCTTTAAACTGCAATAGAAGCAACTTTAATTTACAATCCTAACCTATGTGGAAAGAACTACCTTATTTTACCACATTGATATCACTTTCTACAGATCACAACATGTCCATGGCCTGCATTTTTACTTCAAACCATTTTGAACGCAAGAGCAGACGGGATTTTTTCCACTTGGATACTTATTAGGACGACCCGCTTTCATTGACAGTGAGAGCCCAGCATAGTTTCCATTTCTTTCACTCTCGCCTAACTTTTCTTTTATGATGCTGGTCTGCTTCGAGCGTGGTGACATAGGCGAAGCCCATAAAAGCGTGGTTCCAAACTCGTTGCCATCTGAGGATGCAGCTGGTCAACGTTAGCCACAAACACGTCGTCCGCCCATCATTTGGGTGGTTTTCCATGAGCACGTTTGCATTCTTTTGGAGTCCACTCCACTATCTTCTCTTCCATCTGTCATTTGTTCTTCTCAATATGTGTCGGTCCGTCTGTTTTTCGCTGTCGATGTATGTACTTCTGGATCAGTAAAATGAGCCTAGTTTTCGAAGATCTGAGCCGCTCAGATCGACTAGTGTTCTGAGTGCGGACTAGGGTTCTTTTAGGCTCTGAAGAAGGCAGGACTGTCGTTAGCCGCCTATACGAACTCTGTTGTACTATTTTGTACAAAATGACAACCTCGTGTTTGCTAAACAAAAGAAAGACAAGGGATACAATGCCACATGTCTTGCGAGAAATACGTGCAGATTGTGACCTCCAGTTCTAAGTAAATCAACAGTGATATTTCAGGTCCTGACTGTGCTTCTCTCCATGCTTTCAATCACGATTGCAGTTTCGGAGGCTAGAATCCCGAGTGGTTTGTCGCCAGTGGGGATCTCGGGGTCCGAGACGGAGAACGAGAAAGATTGGTATAGGACTTCTCCGCTGTCAATTCCATATCATAGCGAGATGTAGCAGTGATCCTATGTTCATTCATTAGAGCGGATAGCGGAGCGTATTAGGTTGAGGAAAATTTTCTCAACACCCGCTGAATACTCAAAGTTCATACACAAATTCTATCAGTAAAAACCAGTAATTAATCTTTAAGATAAAACCATCATTATCCACGGCTTCTGCCACAAATCTGCAGAGTTCCAGATCTGTTTGAAAGAACCTTCCTTGAACTTTGAATCAACAAAACTCCTGATATGCCTCTTTAACTTGATCAGTCTCGAATCGGCGTCTACGCAAGAAGTGTTCCACTGTGCAGAAAAGACCTCGATTCGGACGGCGCAGTATCTGGGCTGTAAGCTGGATGCGGCAAGACCACGACTCCCTCCACTTTATCAAACTTTATCTTAGTCTTCTTTGCAGCGTGAGGTTTGGCATTGTCTTGCTGAACAGCGCGCGCTTTCGACTCAATATCGGGTATTTTATAACTAACGTTGCCGTTGGAGTTTCTTATGGAAGTATTCCAGGGATATTCCCGTGAATTTTCAGTGACCGATACTGTATGATACAAACATATAATCGAAATTGTTCGCGGGTGTTGAAGAACGTTTTCCTCAAGTTAGTAATAGTTGCAGAGATCCCCACCGCTTTTTTTAGCTAGATCGTTTTTGTGTTGCTCTATAAACTTTTCTTTCTATACCGATGTAGATTCTCCCGCAAAGATCTACTACAGCGGACATCTATTATTAGCCTAGTTAAATGGGTTGCGAAAGGGTGAAGCTTTAATTTCCTTTTCTTTTTATTCAACTCGTTGGTAGTAGTGGTGATGCGATCTGAACTTTTGTTCGAGGTGCTGATGGTAATTCAGCGAAAATTCCAAGTTCATCGACAAGCACCTCGTAGTCTTCAGTCGGTCGTCCTTTATCTGCCAATCGCATGAGGAGAGGAATTTACTGAGAACATCTCGTCGTACACGACTTGTATTGTTTTTCTTGGCTAATGATAGCAATTCTTAGCTTAATGCTGAACAGAATCTTCGCAAGTAAGAGTTGGTGATCAGATTCTCTACTTAATTCTACTAGCACTGAAATGTCAAAGCGGTATTATTTTCTCTTGGTAAGAATACGTCTTTGATAATGTTTTAGCCATCTTTTCGAGTTGTAGTTGCAAATTTATCAGTGGCAAAAGTTCAAAAGGATCAAAAGATCATAGATGGATTGTATTTAACCTCTTGAAGCGAGGAAAATCTCATCAATTGCAATTTATGGTTCTACGTTTGAAGGCACAAAATAGTCCTGATCCATTTTTTATCGTTATTACTATTCATATGCAGAGAGCAAATCAAAGGGATAAATGTAGGTAAGTCGATGAATACTAATGGAAGAGCTGACTGATTAATGAAGGTAAGTTTAGATTGATTTCGGTATGAGTCGTGCCATTAGGAGACTCCAATGTTCATCGGCGACTTTCTCTCTATCCAAAAAAATAAGGCTTTATGGAAGAGACGTGCTGCAGATAGGAGTCCCACTAGACGGCTTCCGTTCTCGTTTCCTCTTCCTACTCCTATTCATATCCTGTATTCGTTTTCGCTAGCCGGTCCTAATCTAGCGTTAAAGTCTCCAATAGCAAGTTTGTAGAACTTTTCGTTCCAGATGACTCTTTTGAATTGTTATAGAGTGTGTCTATTTCACCCTCATCAGCTGTAGAAGTCGGTGTGTAACAGTTGATGATACTGACTTTCTCACGACGTGAAAGTTGTAGGCAAAAGATAGCGAGGCGGAGTGATCTTTGGAGGAAATAATTAATCGCTACGCGCCGCTAATGCAACGGTCAGCACGCGCTCCCGGAAAAAGTGAGATCTGGGTCCAAATCCTGGCTGACGCAAATGTTTTTGCACAGCACTCTACATTATTGGGTATATTATAAGATCATAACACCGCAAGAGGCGCTCAAATAAATGAATTACGTTTTATAAATGGGAGACGTATGAGTGAACGACAAAGCCAAGGCATCCAACATTTCGTGACAGAAACTTCGCCCGCGAAGAAACGAAAGTTCCGTCGCTTAGTTGTCTTGCGTCGGTTTTCGTGATTTTTTTTTTCTTGTAGGGCGGTCACATGAAATTTGATGCGACTAGTAATCTCAAAATTTGCGTATAGGTCGACGTCTGAGGAGACTGTTTTGGTGCTATAGGTGTAAAACAAGAAGTGGTATCCATGGCGTGTAATAGATGAGCTTGTTTTGCTCTTTGCCAATGATGTCCCGTTGAAACTGAGTATTGGTTGCCTCTCACCAATCGTCTCACCGCTCGGCGTCGTAGACGAGAGCACCCACTGTGCAGGGTAATGATTGCTGGAGTAGCCGAATTTTTTCCGTGAAGTCCCAAGGTCAATCTAGCCACAGCCTCGCACGGGTCGTCAACACACCAGGCAGTCGCGACCCTTGTGGATCATAGAGGGACCTTGCGATTGATAGCTACCAACACACGGTCATTCGTGGTACGATTTATTCCGGGTGGAAAGTGGGATACGCTCTCAGCTTGGGTGGCCGTGAGGGGGAAGGGGGGGGGGACTTAAACCTCGCTCTACTTCGCAGTTCGACACCAAGGAACACCCGCAGTAGCGATGAGGTGGTGACCCGCTGGGAGAGAATTTCGTTTATCAGAACAAATTAGTGTTTCACAATGTAACATTCATCTTTGCAGCTGCCCTTTTTACTAAAGGAATTTAAGGTATTCAAATTGTTATCCGATTTCTCTTTGAAAATTCTTTTATTATACAAGTTTAAATTTTAAAGGACACTATATAAAACTATACACATGATTAGCACGATAGTTCAAAGTCTCTTCTACAAATCTATAAAGTTAGAAGCGTTGAAATGTTTTGGTAACGGGAAAATCACTGGCAGTTATCGGAAGACAAGTTTTGTAGAGAAAGGGTTAATGTAAAGGGTATCACAAACAAGCTGGTATAAGAAATAAGCATATAGGGAAGTGAATACTTGAAAGCAAAAAAATAACAGGGGTTGAAAACAGCGCAGTCTATCACGTTGAATGGCGCGTGTACTCATGCATATTTATGTTGGACTCCAATGTGATTGAGCACAAAACTGAACACGCGTTTCTTGAAGCCCGCCGTTTTCAAAGTGACTAGATTGGCGCGATAGTGGTATTAGCGATGAAGCACTAGGAGAGTGCCCTCGTGGCTATACATTTGTCGTCCTCATGGTCCTTCTTTGCTGCCTAGACTAAGTGTAAAGTATTCTAAGGTCGCTCGATGAACATGGAGGATATAATGAAAAGGCACGGTCACAAGGTGAGATATTTTTAGACTTCTCAACTAACTTAAAGAGGGCACTGGATATTTAGAGTGCTTCTCCAACGTCTGCTGAGTAGCTGGGACTCAAATTCAATCACAGTCCCATTAGAAAATGTGCGAAAAAAGATTTATTGCTTCAAACGAGTCATGAAAATTCCGTGTCGGCTTACTAAGAATAGGTCGTACAAATAATGCAGCGTCTACAGTATTAATTTCTAAACAGAACTCCAACCACGCTGAAGTGACGTGACATCATTTGATAGTTCTCCACGGGCACGGGATACGACGGTTCTTGTACAATCATCAGCAGATATATTTGGTCTTTCGCTCACGATCCATCTTGCAGAACTCCGCTTGATATCAGCTGACATGTGGAAAAGCAGATATTCAACTACAACTTGCATCATATTGAGGTGTGAACGATCAAAATTTCGCTCTCATCTATTATTTACATATTTTATTCATTTATTTATTATTTATCTATTACATTTGTATATGTTTATTCATTTGTTTTCTTATAAATCCTTATTATTACTATGATTAGAGTTTTGACCATTTTGCCTTCACCAGGGCTGATATGACTCACGTGAAATGTCACTAAAATTGTTCTTACAATGCTGCTCTTAGCCGTTGCATAGAGACGATTTTTCCAAAATCGAAGTTTTTAGCTGAATGGTAGGAGGTGGTCGACAAGCTGACACGGTGCATGTGAGGTAATTTGGACCTAAACATGACCTGTCTGTATGGGTTAAGTGAGCTCTGTATAACAATATGTAAAACTGCTTTTGCATGATTGTTACGTTATAAAGACGACTTATGATAAAGAACAGTAGCATTGGCTTGTTTCCATGGATTTGAGGATATAGCTGTCGTGTGAATCCGGAGAGGTCGGGCTCCAACAGAAGTGAAGTTTAATTTGGTCGATCTAGCGAAGTTTGACGTCATCTCGGTAGAATGGTAACCGCTTGCTGTTGCTCTACATTTTCTTTCGCGTCTATATGTACTATCGTCTCCGCACCGAATTCCTCATGCTTGGTTAGGTCAATCACTATTTAAACTTCTTTCTTGTTAACGTTATCAAAACTTCATTACAACAGCATAACGAGATGAACAAACGTAGCAAATTTATGCAAGAATACAGATTAACTTTAATGATTGGGAGATTTCAATTGCATCATATGATATATATATGCAAGAATAAAGATTGACTTTGATGATTCGGAGATTTCAATTTGATCATATGATATATAACTGAGATTAACACTGCTTTATGAACAAAGGTTAATTGAATTCTACTACACGAAGAAAGGAAGAAAAAAAGAGATGAAATACGCAAAAACAGTATTTAATGATCGAATAATGACAGATGACCTTGTTTATATTCTTCCTGTTATAAGGGAGGGTGGTAGGATGAAGCTTAGGCTTCCGAGTGAGTGCAATCAGTTGAAATGCCATGTTGCACATACGGAAGCGAAAGCTAGCTACGGCTTATTATATTTTATGCTGAAAGCGCATCAAGCCTTGTTTTTGGAACGGCTGTTATGATTTTTTACATCTATTATACAGTCCAAATGGCGCTAACATAACGATTACATAATATATGAGAAAACACGTTGGTGATATCAATCACATAGAGACTCTGCGATAGTGAGATTAAATAGAGAATGCTCTCGACAGTGTAGAGAATATTCCGTATAAGTCCTTTTCTTCAAAACGCTGGATATAAATTTCCTATGCTCGATACGGCTTACTACCCATAGATACTTCGGCAAGACACTGCTAAGAACTTGCAAAAAAAGGAAGCTACATAATGTTTGAGCTGTGGAAACATAAAACAAACTAATATCAGATATTGCATCGGCCGGGAATCGAACCCGGGTCGCCCGCGTGGCAGGCGAGCATTCTACCACTGAACCACCAATGCTCGCGGAAGGTTAGAATGCTCGCCTGCCACGCGGGCGACCCGGGTTCGATTCCCGGCCGATGCAACGTCTAAGATATTACGTCCGGTAATTTCTACTCGACTTCCGTAATATCAGATAGTTGTTGTGTGACAAAAGCCAAAAAATATTTGAAGATGCTGCAGCAGACAATTAGACATTCATTACATTATTAGGAATGGGTTTTTACAAACACACTAAACATATCAACATTACTAACACGATAAAGTGCATGAAATAAATATGACTGAACACCGATATGAACATGCCTTTCCGCTTGAAGAAAGGTGCTCTAGGACTAGTTTTCATAGACCGCCGAGCAAAGAATTCCGCTAAATCGAGACTCGGCATTATTCTATCTAGATAAAATTTTCGCGTACGAAGCACTGCCATTTTATATCGTGGTGTATCTGAAAATAATCTTCTGTCAGAAATTTTGAACAATAATGACAAAAGTCTTTCATGGGCACTTATAGAGCCCAATACACGTGCTTCGGCATTGGCAGCCTCATAAGTTGGGCAGTATCCTTCTTCTTAGCCAATCCTTTCGGGGGTACTTACATCCCCTATATAGAGTAAGCGACGACGTAAAATTTACACGTGCCGTCAAGTGGAATGAATCACTACAACGGCGGTGTTTTACCTTCGGTTGCTTTTGGCTGGTATGATATATGGCATGATGGCTTGAAAACAATTTCAGATATATTGAATTTTGAGCGTGGTCTTGAAAGAACACTCGAAACGAGTGATATGATATTTCAGAAAAACCAGCCAAGAGCAATTAAGTGTAAAACACTGCCAATCTGGTGATTTGTTTCACTTGACGGCACGTTTGAATTGTACGTCACCGCCTACTCTATATAGGGTGATGTACGGAGCCCCAAGAGGATTGTCCAAGAAAAAGGGTACTGCCCAACTGATCAGGCTGTCGAGGCCGAAACTCGTGTTTCGGGCTCTATAAGTGCCCATAAAAGAGTCACATCACATGTTTGCTCAAACATATTTATCAGGTATTTTGAAGTTTGAGCGTGGTCTTGAAAAAACACTCAAAACGAAGGGAATGATAAAAGTGTTACTGTCACATTACAAAGGTTTTTGAGATCTTTTTTTTCATTAGACTCTTTTCTCTTGATGAAATTTACCGTCATTCTTGCATAGTCGATGATCATCGCACCAGCATTCGTTTTGAGAAAAGCTATTGTTTTCATGCCACTATGCTATAGCCTTACTCCCACGAATCATTCACAGCATTTCTTGTCTATGCATGGTAAAAGCCACTAAAGTTTCTAATCGCTCGCTCAGTGTCACACCCACACCTAACGCTTTTCACTCCGATGTTGGTAAATTGGTAGCATATTTGTTTGAAAGGATAGAAGCACTTTTTTTTGTTAAATAGGCAAGCCATCGCAAGTTATTATATATCAGAAGTTGGTTGGAAGCGAATGCATAACATATCCATCAAAGCTTGATCAGTTCTAACCGCTCAACGACTCATAGCGTGAAATTGGATGATTGAATGCAATTAATTTCTGGGCAAGGAAAGAAAAAGTGCCTGAGCATGTATTAGAATTTTTTATTGAGAACGACAAGCAGACCTTTCGATAAGCAAACGAATTTGTATTTAATGTTTACTAGCTACACAGCTTGTTTTTGAAAAAATGTTTGCCCATTACATCATTAGGTGCTACTTTTCTTACTTCTGACAGCGAAGATTGTGACATATTTCTATAGTTTTTTTCTTGAACCTTTTTTCACCAATACCTTTACTACTAACAAACAATATCAAAACCTAAAAAAAGGTTCACTATAGAAGACTGTGGAAGTATACCAAAGTTCTTTAACGAGGTTTTGAATAAACAGTCAATGAAAGCGAGACGAAATTTCTCACACTCTTCGACACAAATTAACATTCGCATTACAGCGGCTTGTTCATCAGTTGTAGAAAATAATTGTTGAACTAGTTCACTTAGGGAAATCCAAAACACAAATGCTGTTGTGACACAAACGTGATGCAAGAGTCACTAGTATAGGGCATTGGAGAGCACTATCGCTTGCTGTTGAATAACATCCTGTTTGTGCATACATTTCAATGCTCGACTAACTTGAACCTCATAGACAGAAAAAAAGATCCTTGGCTTTACAAATAAAAATTTGACGATCGTGAACCAAGAAGAGGTAAATTTTAGCATTTTTTGAATTGATAAAGTTCAATGAAAGTCACGGGATTTTTCCTCAAAAATTTCTCGGAATATCTCCTAAATTCACTTCACACTGCAGAACTTGTGATAGCTTTCGAATATGACTTACAAATCTATGCAAACCAAGTATATGATTTCTGAGCCTACTAAGATTGAATTTTGACTTCATAGAAGCAGTAGAACGAGTTTTTTCGCTTCCCTTTTTGTTGGAAGTAGTATTTTGGACGGAAAGGAATTCGCCTGACATAACTCGATGGAGATCTTTGATGAATTACTCACTTTAGCAATTCCCTCGCTCGTGTGTAAATATTGGAAGTTCGAGATTTGCTAGAAAATCCTTTGAGGTTAATGAATTTATTTGTCTTGTAAATTGTATACCGCCTCATCGTGATTGGGACGTGTTCCTGTGTGTCGGACTGAGAAGCACAGCAGGGGGTCCAACCGCTTCCTCCTCTCAGCAGAACCACCCAAGCTGAAGAAGTCCGACGTGCCTGCGCGAAAGGCCCAGCTAACAGTAAACCGTACCGAGAATGACCACCGTCTTTCTAACTACTAGTCTCAAAGTGTTAAAGCCCCTCTGATCCATAACAGCCGGTGACTGCCTTGTGTGGCGACGATCCATGCAAGGCCCTGGCTAAGCTGATGTCGGGCTCCAAGAAAGAAGTGGTTACTCTAACAAGAAATTCTTGCCTGAGTAGCCTGTACGTTGGATGCTCCCGTCTACGACGTCGTGCGATGAGACAGTCGGTGAGAGGCGATCAAATATCAGGTTCAACGGGACGTCACTGATAAAGGACAGAACAAACAGGTCCACAACTCGCCATGAACACTACTTTTTGCTTCTCATCTGAAGACCATAACATCCTACTCAGATGCCGACCTTTGCTTACTTCTTGAGACCGCTGGTCACATTAAATTTTGTGTGATCGCCCTACAAGAAACGGAAAGCAGGATAACCTGCATGAGGTACTTAGAAGACGATACTCATGTTATTCGTGAAGCGAAGTTTCCGTCACAAGATGTCGGAGTCGTTGGCTTTGTCGTTCACTCACAAGTCACCCATCTAGTCATTTCATACGAAGTCGTGTCACTGCGTCTGGCATTCTTTTGCCTCCAACTTTCGCGTCAAAAAATTCAGTAAGATCAACTGTTAGTGACCAACTTCTGCAGGTGATGAAAGCGAAATAGACGCATTCTACAAGAAGTTTGAGGAAATACTACAAAGTCCCCTAATGGCATGACGCATGCGGAGATTGATCATAAGCTTACGAACACGAAACGGTGGCTTTTTGACAATATAATGGTGTCAGGATTCTGCACGGCATCTGATCACCGGCCCTTATGCGCGGATCGAATTGAGCCATAATCTAGAAGATGTGCTGTCATTGCTCAAGAAAAAACAAGTCTTGGTCGACGACGGTGTTCTCAGCAAAGGCGGATCCTCACACGACTGGAGATTAAGCAACACCCGATCGAAGACTACGACCTGCTTGTCAATAGATTCAGAAGTTGCGCCAAACTACCATCACTTCCCCAAAGAAAAAGTTCTGATTACATATCCGCTACTACCAATGTTTTGCTCTAAAAGAGATGGAAACTGAGGTTTGATATCAGCACACCTAGCTAGGCTGAGAATCAATGTCAGCTATGAAAGATCCATGCAAGAGTATCTACTTCGGTGCAAGCACAAAGCGTTTTTAAAACTCGAAATCGATGTTGTCCGAATAAAAGTCATTGAGATTTATGCAACTATCATGTTCTGCTAAATAACGGAAAAGTTCTACACCAATCTTTTCCGCCCCACAACTTCCGTCTCGGACCAAGAAATTCCCACTGTTGAGAAAGCAGCTGGGATTCTAACCTTTGAAGTTCAAGTTGCAATTGAAAGTATGAAGAGAGGCACAGCTCCAGGACCTGATAATAACTGTCAATTTCCTTAGAACTGGTGGTCACAATCTCTATGTAGTTCTCGCAAATCATTTGGATCATATATTCAGGAGAAAACAATCCCAGATCAGTGGAGGATATCGCGCACAGTCATCCTACTTAGTAGGGTGACAACAAGTATCTTCGTAACTACTGCCCAATATGGTTGTTGACTGTGCTAGCTCTTCACGAATATCATCTTTTTGCGCATATCGGGAATCTTAGATGAGGCACAGCCAGTTGATGAGGTAGAATTTCGCGAGGGATTCTGCTGCATGGACCACATCCATACCGTGTTACGGGTCATCGATGTTTTTCGCGATCACCGCATGCTTTTTGATATAAACTTTGGCAACTATAATAAAGCGTTTGACAGTGTCGAAACGAACGTGATCCTATAAGCGCCCGTTGACAGAGGTGTAGACTCGTCCTGTAGACGAACGTCAACAGACTCCTATCAAAATAGCAGCACGAAAATAGGATTCTTCTGTCAAACCGTCCCCGTGCCCATCAGAAAAGGAGTACAAAAGGCGGCACTATATCGCCAAAGCTGCTTACCGCCGCACTGCAGCGGATGATGAAGTCGCTGAATTTGAATCAAGAAGACATAGGAAACATTCCTATCGAGTCTTTGTTTTGAGAGCGACATCTCTAATGTTTTGAAAAGCGACAAAAAAGATTGTACTATGCACTCTCCATTTTTTGCACTCCTCAGACTTTATTCCTCCCAATTATCTTCATTCACACGCACTCAAAATTTAACTTCATTATCAATTAGCGAACGAATGATCACATCCTGACGTCACGAATTGTTAAAAGTTGAATACAGGGATTTGACATCTACAGGACTTTTATGTATTACATGGCCGGCCAAGCATATAAGACCATATAAATAAATAAGAGAAGTGTGTTTTTATATCAAAATACGGCATAAACTTGAAAAGTAATTAGTTAAAATTGCCGCTTTCTTATCAACAAAGGTTGGAGTCTGTTTATTGTAAAGGCTTGAGAATATACTATGACGGCTATAGCGGGTTGTAGGAGAAATCGATTCTGTCTTCACTGAGCGATCTTAATAAATAAGTTCGAAAGTTTTAGCACCAGTACAACTCTTACATGAAAATCGAGTAAACATATCTTGATCAGCTGACGTTTCGGCGACCTGCCTTCTTCAGAGCCTGGCGCTTGTAGTATTATTCTGTTTAAATGATTCGGAGAATCTTATTTACATGCTGCTTGAGTCAGGTTAAAAGATGAAGCGAAGAAAGGGCGCGAGGTCTCGTGTGATGGTGACGCATTCGTCCTTCCGGTTCATTTCGGGGTTTTTGGCGTTTACCCAAAATGCCTCAAGAGTATTGCGCGTGGATGGTTTTGATTCCTGCGCTAGGATTGTGACAGTTACATCAAATCATGTAAGTTGTGCGCTATCAAACAACTTGCACATAATGGAGTCTTTTGATGTCACCTCACTCTATACAGGATTTTCAAATGACTCTGCAATGCAAGCCATTTTCGAACTTTTAACAGAAAATGAACAAAAAGTAAAAGTGTATGGCTTCTCAATTCAGCAGCTAATGGCCCTCTCAAAATTATGTCTTAGTTGTTCAATCTTTCGGTGGTCGAGTAAATACTTCATACAACTCGGGGGGTCAGCCATGAGTCTACGTTTGGCACCTAGTTTTGCCATCGCTTTTATGTATAAGGTGGAAGCTTTATTTCTTGTTCACCGCCCATTGCTCTACTCCCGGTATATAGACGATTGTTTCACTGTCTGTTTCACACAAGAGGAAATGGAAATGTGTTTTGAAATCTTGAACGGACATCCAGAGCATATAAAATTCACGCAGGAGATTCCATTCTTAAACATCCAAGTTAAGTGGTTCATCCAAGTAAAGGTTTTGGATAGTGGTTCTAGTACAAACTGGTGTCGAAAACCAAGTAACAGAAACACTTTGGTCAATCACCTGTCCTCTCATTCATCACATATGAAAAACCCCCTATGAAAAAACATGTTTCAAACGGCTAAAAATGTTGTGCACAGGAGAAGGAGAAGAAGGAATCGTTGAACTTGGCACGAAAAATTGCCATTTCAAACGGCTACAAAATATTTGCCACTCGGGATATTCCAGAAGTGGAAATAGGTCCCAGAAGAACAGTTCTCCACATCTAAATAGAATTTTCCTCAGACTGTCATTTATATCAAACGAAATCAGTAGGGCGATTAAAAGGTGCCTAAAAAGATGCGGTTTTGAAAATTCCGTGGTAGTCATCAAAATCCAACCTCCCACTCTAAGCCATCAGCTGATTCGCAAAAGACTTTACAATAAATTGTGCAATACCAAAAATTGTATGATCTGCCCTAATGTGAAAGAAGGGGATTTGTATGAGATCGGTCACAATATATTTGCTATCATGTAAGACATGCAGGGAAGAATATATAGGCGAGACGGCTAGACCACTTTTCATCCGCAGAAAAGAACATCTAGATAGCAAATGTATAATAGATAAAACCAACCTTTAGGTTTACATAGGGCACAAAAACACAACAACAAAGATTTTGATGTGACTGTCACAATCCTAGCGCAGGAATCAAACGATTCACGCGCAAAAACTCTTGAGGCATTTTGAATAGACGCCAAAAACTTAGAAATGAACCGGAAGAACGAATGCGTCACATCACCCGAGATCTCACACCCATTCTTCGTCTGATCTTTTAAGCTGACCTAGGCAGCATATAAATAAGATTTTCCGAACCATTCAAATAGACTAATACTACATACGCCCACAAACTGAAGAAGGCGGGTCGCCGAAACGTCAGCCGAATTGCTACGACTACTTTATCAACCTTGCGTCAGCTAATCAAGATAAGTGTTCTCGATTTCATATATGTCAGTAATGCCATGGTTTGTAGGAAGTTCAACTTTTGAATTCTTACATAAAATTCCAGAGACCCTAGTGAATGATGGATGAGAGAAAGGAAAAGAACGGAAGAAATGATGGAATAGTTTACTTAGCGTTTTTTTACCTGTCATATTTCTCACGACTTTTTCTAATGAATCGGGTGATAGTTGCTTTTTGTGTAAAACTTCAGCAAAGCCAGCTTTTCGGGCCACTTCTCCGTTGTGTGCTTGCTCTGCGAATAGAGGTATGTATAAAGCAGGAACTCCACCACAAATTGTCTCTTTTACACTGAAAGATAAAATTTATTCCCACTGAAGTCGCGGAGAGGTTTTCTTTGAGCAGTAACTGTTCCATTTGATTGTTAACCCCTCAAGGATAAAATATGATAAGTTCCAAGGCATTATCTGACAATAAATACAAACAATCAAACGAAGTGGTTAAACATACCTTTTCAGTCCTCCATGACTGACAAAGAGCACTGTTTTCTCATGCTGTAAGATCTCTACTTGTGGTGCCCATGTAGAGATTTTAATATGTTGACCGAAGGAACCTAGACGCTTCTTGTCCCCATTATATGAGAATATGATCCTAGAATTTCTCTTGAACATTAAGAGATAGTTGGCTAATTTCATATTTGGGTTTTCAACAACTTTTATAATTTTTTTTCAGAGACATACTTCAGATAACGAGAAGATTAACTTGTTTATTTATTGACATATTAGAGCATGCGTAATGATTTAGTTCATGATTGAAGTACTGAAGGCCTTTTGGGTGTGGTGTTTGAAAGAAGAATCACCGTTGCTGACCATATTCACACATAAAGATACCTGTATTGTGAAAGACGATTCAGTGTTTTCATTATTAAGTTTAGGAATTCGTCAGGCGCATAATCCCACTCCGCATTAGATCCAAAGCTCACAAGAATCGTTCCTTTTGATGAAGAATTTTCAACGAAATTCGCGAAATCGACAGGCAACTTTTCTAGCTTCTGACAATGGAATCCAACTTCTAACAATCCATTGCTGACTGAAATTTGAAATTATGAAATTATCTGTTACTATTCGATATCATGAAGGAAATACTGACCTGCAGAAGGGAAAACTAGCGAATTTACATCATCCAAAAAGTAGTAAGAAGAGTGTGTTGCAAGTTGTGAAAAATCAAAATCGAAAATTCCCATCTTATGCAATCCCTAAATTACATAAGCTTACTTTCTTCACTTTGAAGATTTCACAAACATAATGCGATTTGAGTTTTCATGGAAATCGTGCTAATGAATGTGGCTTGATATGGTCAATCTCTCTGGTGACCAATCTTTTCGCAAGGAAGATCGTAAAGTGGTGGCTGCGAGTCTTTTTGATAGAAAAAGGATTTAACATGTGCTCAAAATTCACTATAAAGTTGCCTAAAAACGAAGATTTATTCAAGAATTGGGTTCTCATTCTTTGAGGCACCACGTTCATATATGCCGTCAAGTAGGAGATTAGAAAGTAGATGAAGCGTAATGCAAAGTTAGTTTCAGTAAAAAAATTCAATGCCAACTTCAAACAACTCAACAAATCACTCGTAATATTATTATGCCTCATAAGAGAGCTGGTCGAAATAGTTTGGTATCAGGTCATCGGAGACAAAATATATTGAAATCTTATACGAAGAATTTATTGAGCACCCTTGCGATGCGTCACGGATAAATGAAGCCTTCAGTGGTGTATGTTTCGTTATACGCAAGTTAACAGTTGATACGAAGGAGTTCTTATTCTATGCAGGTTGAATATCCTAAACAGTTGTTATACCTGCACTGCTATATGGCTTACGACGTATTGCGTTCGTAATGCTTTCCAACTCTCCTGTATCGCGGCGTAAAAACGATGAGCAAAACGCTCTATTTCAAACGGTACTGTCGTTCTGTGGTACATGGATGGACGAAGTGAGAAGGGAGTGCCTAAAGTGAAATTGAATTTTTGTAGTAATCATTTGAGAAACATATTACGAGCCATCCATCTTTGCTACAAATGTTTATCACTTCAACATAGCTCAAAGTTTATATCAAATACCAAAGTACGATAAAACTACGGGAAACTGTTCAAAATCCCTCAGACTAAGAAGAACCTCGATATTTGCGTCGCTACGCACAACTAAGGGTCACTCATTGCCACGATGTGAGAGCTCAGTTCATTCTTTTCACAGTCGTTTCTTTTCCAAAAAAAAAAAATGCAAACATTAGTGTAGCATACAAGACGTGGTAGTCATTTTTTCTCGTGAGAAACAGTGATATGCTGAAGGAAAAGAAATTGTAGGCGCGGTGTTACTGATCAACGATATTAGAGTTGATGCAGATATTATGACATCGTTACTTGGGTATAACGCTAATAGACGACAGCGATGTCTCATGTACATATGTATTCTATCAGACAGAACATTGTACAAAAAGTGCATATCGCTAAGTGAACCAGTCCAATTTATCTTAAATTTTATCAAATCACATGCTATGTACACATATTCCAGTGCCTATTCAATACCTTTATCGGGTGTGAATGAACAACGTGAAGATTTTTTTATACATTTTTAACTTTTTATAAGGAGTTCAACTGACCAAGTGAAAGATGGTATTTAATGAGGTTTGTAGGAATACAGGTACTCATAGTAATGAATGCTTTTCCACTTTGTCGAGCTCTTATAGCAAGTGCATATGATGAAACAGCAAATAACTCATCAGCAAACACAAGATCCCAAGATTGATTGAATATAAAGTGTATCTAAATAATGCTTCATGAGTAGATTAAGTTTGATAATACTTCAGAATCACAATAGCGTTTCAATTATAAAATGATATAAAAGAAACCACCTTATTTGGATGATACTGTAGCATCTCAACAAATGCTTTATCACCTGTTTCCCATATCCGTGGAAATTCTATTGGGCTAAATATTCTAGTCCATATTGATCTGATCATATCCAAATAATTTGGATCTTCTGAAAATAAGCGACTATTTTAGTTGTACAACACTTTTTCAGATTCTTACCACTCAAGCAAATGTTTTCATTAGAAAAAATTTTGCTTTAAGTAAATATCTTACTGCTCAATTCGATGTGAGTATAAGTTATATTAGCTGGATATTTGTAGTGTGTCGACTTTGTGTTTGTCTCCAGAATATGGATCCTATGCATTTCTTGAGACAGTCTGATAAAATGAAATTTGTACTATATCGAGAGAAAAGTCACCATAAAATCTAAAATCTAGAACAAATTTTAGAAAAACAGAGGCGATAGTTTTCCGACATGAAGTAACAGATGTTGAAAAATACAAACCTTGTCGCCAACGGGATCATACTTCTAATATGACTTTCAGACGAATGCATACTATTGAAAAGAACATTTGCAGCGTTCGAAACATCAAACAGTAGATATAATAAATGGATGTTCATTGACGAATGTTGGCGTGAATTTTCTAGTTCACTTATAAGAATTGCTCAAATTGACATTTTAATGCGTAAATTCAATGAGAGCACCGTTTTCGAACATCAGCACGAAAGTTTCAGTAGAGAAGTAAGTTCACAGACCGTTTGCTCAATTAATGATGTTTCGTGCCAGACGAGATATGGTCGCCAATAATGAGCACAGAACTGAACGAGTGTGTTGTGATTCATATCTTATCTGGTATGTTTGGCTAATTTGATGCTTATCATAGTCACCTAGAGAGCTGTGTTCTCTAACATGCTCCAGTGTGATTTATGACGGTTATCAAGCTCAGACCTTAGATCTCCATTAAACTCTTTGTTCTCTATTATTTCTCGTGATTGAATGCCCTTGTGAGTGAAGTGTAACACAATGAGTAAACCACTCGATTCATATATGGTAGCTAGCTTGATTCTGCACTCCGGCAAATCAGGTCTCCCAGCTCTGCGAACTTGGTGAATTCACTACTAAATTGTCTCTAAAACACAAATAGCAGACTCAGAACATCAGTAGACTAGGCGAAGGTATTCAATGGGTTGCTTATTCAACTCTATGAAACCACAAGTGGAATGTAATGCATGATGAATCTGAAAGCGATTTATCGAGGCCAAATCGCTTACTTCAGTTTTGAAAAGTTCTTGAAATTTCATCAAAAAGTGAACAAGATACCCAAAAACTGATTGATGTATTACTTCTCACGAGCTATCCTTTCTTTACTTAAAACTTGCGCGAAGTTAGTACTTCTTTTTCCTCAAAATTCGATGGCCAACGTTTCGGCGGCAACGCCTTCGTCAGAGCCTATTTCTATTTATATCGGAGGGGTCACAGGTCATGTGTAACAATCTTCGAAAGTATAGTTAATTTCCTAGTTTGAGTATGGTTCATTTTTCAAAGTGTATCAAACAAGACCGGTGAGCCCTCCTATATAACTAGAAATAGGCTCTGACGAAGGCGTTTGCTGCCGAAACATTAGCCATCAAGTTTTCAGGAAGAAGAAGTACCAACCTCGTACAAGTTTTGATTGAAGAAAAAAAACAATTCGTAAGAGATTTATATTCTTTTTAGTCATGTCGAGGTCTAGAGATGGTTGGACTTCCAAGCTTTTCTGAAACTGAATAATGTACGATGAGTAATGGGGCGCAGGAGATGCAGTACTAGTGATGCCATTTACTACGCACAAAATCTGAGCTTCCCCGACTACGGATCAATTAGGCTCCGGAGTCGGAAAGTGTCAGAGAAATTACTAGGATCGACTATTGCTTAATCTCGCCACGGACCGCATAATTCAGTGTTTTTATGCTAAGCAGATCCAAGGTTGTCAATAATAGTGCTTGTTGGATACAGTAATAGAACAGTACACTAATGGCTGACGTTTCGACGGGTTTCGCTTTTTTCATAGCAGTTCATTTGTTCTTAGATTTTCCAATTACTCAGTGACATTAAGAATAACTTATCTATGCAAGAACCTGAACAGCTTGCTTCGAATGAATAAATAGAAGATTTTCAAAAAATCTAAAGAGTTCTGAAGAGGGTAGAACTCGTCGAAACGTTGGTCATAGTACTTTTAGTGCACCGTAGGACTACTGTACAGAATAAAAACTGTTAATAACAATCTGGATCTGCCTAACAAGAAAAATGCTGGAGTCCGAGAAGTTCTTTGAAATCCACAAGACTTTGTAGCACCCCAGCATAACTTTCGGACTCAATCGGCTCAACCAATGAATACCAACGTTTTGAAGAAAATCAAAAACCATTGAGCAAAGACTGATGCACAAATAAATACGAGATTTTCAAGATGATGAATAAGAAGAGAAAATCGAATGGAAAAATGATCTGTCTCAACAAAGCGCAATACTGGGTAATCTAAACAGAAAAGTAGGTGTGATTAGTGGTGAATGATGTCTAGAGTAAACAGCCTCATGCGTGGCGTGCATGGCAAAAATGTTCTTGGATACGTCAAAAATGGAAGATTATTTCGAACAGTACGAAAATGTAAAGGAGACACGTCATCGGGAGGAGATAAGAGTGGAAATGATGAATACGACAGTGGAGTTCCGAAGAAATAGAATACACATATGCATGCCGAGAATTGATCATTTCATGGTGAAGAACTGAGTAAACGATTAGTGTTTTGGAATAAAAATGAAGAATAGTTATAAGAAATTCCGAGCATCTCTGAGAAACATCTTCAGTCTGTATTAGTTTTGTGACTGAAATGTTTCCCATAAATTTGGAGTATGATTTCTTATTGTGTGGAACAATTTTGTATCATTTGAAATTTCTCCTCTGTGGTTTAGCTGTGAGAGAATAATATGAACGCTAATCGAACACATGAAGTTGGTAAACTAAAATGGACATGATTATATTGTCTATAACTTCTACAAATGCGGGAGCGCATATAAATCAAATGGATCGCATTAGAATTATCGACCGCACTTCATTTTTGCAACATCCATCATATCACTATAGCATTCACTTTGAGATCTCTTGTGACTAAGTATAAAGATGACTTCTATGCAGTCAGCTACCAATCACTAATGTATGCTTCTACTACGAACATATTGAAAACTTTAGAAAGTTGCACTTGAAATATTCGAAATTTATCCAGTAGCTAAATTTTGAGAAATACTTACAAGGATGTTGAGATCTGGGTAAAACTCAAACTTTAGAGTAGTCTCCGAGCTCATCATAAGTCTTTTAGAGTGCTCACCTACCATCCACTATACAAATCGAGACCCTTGGTTTGCCGTGTTTTGGCAACCACGTTTTAACTCTTTCGGTGTTATGAGCATTTATAAGTCAACAGTAATTATTTGGGTAGCAAAAATCGGCATTAAAACCGGTCAAGCTAAAGTATTGATAATTATAATTATACAATATTAGATTTATTACCTATTTTTTTCATTTCAAGATACGAAGTGAGAGCGACTTCGGAGACTAAGATATGAACGAGACCGGAAACTATGGAATTGAAAACCGCGAATACTCTTTTTGGAGCTTATGTGCTATCTACCACTCCGAAAAAGGCCCTTCCTGTGCCGTTTTCTGTGCCATGTTTTGTTTCTTTCCTATCATGTTGATGAATAGGAAGTGAATAAGAACTAAAAATTTATCAATCAGCGATGAGAGCAGCACAACAAGGAGCGTATGAGGCGTAGAGGTTAGAGGTTGCCTACATTGTACACGTTGTCATTACCTGATCACACTCTATAGGCCGACCAAACTGTCTGTCCTTCCAAACCGGGATATTAATGCTAAATTTGCGCGTAAGGACAACAGTACTTGCGACATTAGTAATCCAGTGGATGCCAATCTATAGGGCAGGATAGCATTCAATTACCTCTGACGGCATCTTATGAAGCCGAATGCATCTCCAGTTCCTCAATAACTGGTTAACGTCAAGAGTGTTGAAGAAGAAAGTATACACCTCTCAACGTTGATCAGTCCCTGAGTGATGCACCATGCATTTGTCTTTAATTTTTAGTTTCGTTTAAAGTGATTGAATGCGTAACTGGCCTTTACAATACTGGAGGTGGCATGCAATGGATCAAGTCAGTGCTATTATTCCCTGATACCAATTCATCAACCCTGAAATGATGGAAGACTTGATAAGCCTTAAGCGCAGGACCGAACGAATGACCACCGATGAAGAACATCTTTAACCACTACACCACACGCTTTCTTCAAGGGTGTTCCCCATAACTCATATTTCTTGGCCAATGATGTAAGTAGCTGCAGTTGTGACGAATGATGAAGTTGCTCCACTAAGAGGAAGTTCAACTACTGGTGGAAAATCTTTCATGATATCGTGGTTCTCTTGAATATGTCGTCTTCTGGAATAGTACTAGTACTGTGCCAACGATTACTGATATGGTCAACGAACGAAGGAAAACGGTCATGCTGAGCATAAAGCGCAACGATACTTAGTTAATGAAAAGTTCATGCTGTAAAGGTGAACATATCGAACTGGATTTTGTTCCGATTGTCTAAGCCACTACACGTTTCCCTTGGGTGAGCTAAATCACCACGACGATTGTAAGAAGAAAGAAACGATTGGGAAGTATGGTGGAATCCTCACCCTTCATAAAAACGGAGTATTCAAGTTTCCAAGAATTTAGGTGTAAATTTAAAGGAAAATTTCAGCAGCAGTGATATGGCTGAGTCTATTCTATAAATCATCAAACGCTTAGCGCCTTCGTAACTAAGTTCTAGCTTGCCAAAAGTTCATTAGCATTTTTTAAAATACCAGCTTATGGCTTGTCAATGCATGAGCGATTTGACAACTTTTTGGTATGCTAACTACAAGAGTTATATTGATTACAAAGCATCGTTTTTCCCTCCATATAATTAGAGTGTTTGTGAGCGATAGTAACGGTATATTGTGGATAATCTGTTCTTAAGCGCAATTGTACAAATTGTGTATATTTTTTTCCATAATTTCGCTAAGAATTCAATCTAATGTTAATTGAGGTAATGGATCACCACAGTCATAATGCAAGCTTAGTGAAAAGCGAAATGTCTTTCTATGGTGCACAGACCTGGCGACTGACATTGAATACAGCAGGCGATTGTTTAGTGAGGCTTCAGAGAAGTAGAACCTGCATTGACAGCAATACATTAGTTGTTGAAAAGCCCGAGCGAGGCAGAGTCGATTAATTTCTCATTGACAATACGTGCATGCGTTTTCAAATTATCAGCAGAGAAAAGCAAAGAAGAAACCTTAATTGTTAAGAAACTTAACACTTAACGTGACAGTTTGCCAGATTTTGCTGTACAGATATGTTTTTAAAATAGAATAATTATAGACCCATTGATGTAGGCTGACGTACAAAACTTTTGCATCAGCCGGGAGTAGAACCCGCCCTTCACTCATGCCGGGAGAGCGTGCCCTATACGTTACACTACTGACACCCATTTTGCACACCACTCTTTCTACGCTAGAAAATGTAAAAAAATGAAAAATAATAATTCATAACTCTTTTGGTCCTTATGTTCTTCTGGCACTTTACAGTGTGATTATTCGGTCATTATCAGAGCAATAATGTCCTTACATGACTTTGTTAAGAAAAATTCGACATCTCCATTTGTAACCCGAGCTCAGAGCTAATTAAAATCCTCTTATCACGATGAACATACAGTCCTATAGCTCAAGAACATTATTACCTTTCATAATTCGCAGCAATAAAATATAGTGAGATTATTGAGAAACCCAAAGCTTCATAACGAAAGAAGCGGGCGATAGTGTAAGAAATTTGGGTTGGAAGCCCCACGAGATGAAAAAGGAGGCATTGATACCTGAAGAAGAAGAAAAGATTTTACCTGTGTCGAGCTAAAATGCTTATTCTTTTCAAATTATTTTGAATGTTTATTGCGAGGTTTTGAAGACAGTCGATGCAATGGATCAATTTTGCGCAGCCTTCACCAAAAATTCTTCCAATCTTTCAATTTTCCCTTGGAGAAAATCTATGAACTGTCGCGAATATACCAAGCGGAAGCTGGTTGATGATGAAAGCGAACTTCAAAATGTTTTCCGTAGAATTCGGGATTGTCGGCTGTTGTCCATCCATGCAAAATTTTTTCTATGCATTTTCTATACTATAGATAGAAATAGCACTGCAATTCAGTTTACTGTAGAAATACTTCTGTTTGCAGTGATTCCACATTTTCCACATTGTTAGGAATACAGAGATGAACTGTCCTGTTCTTTTCACTTTCTGGACAAATTCTATTGGTCCACCGTCATATTTTCAGATGGTTTGAGTGTGTCGCGCAGAGAATTTAGCCGAAGTTACAGCATAACATTTTAGTCGTATTTATGCGACTTTAGAATGAGTCTTCAAAATAAAAAGTCATACAGTATTTTGGCACTCAACGAGGATTGTGAAAGTAGCAGAAAGAAGAGTTCATAAGCAATTTGAAAAAACCTAGCAAAGAAAAATTCAATAAATCATAAAAAATATAAGACTGTAATAAAAAAGACGATATCTGAAGTGATATAATTGTGCAAAAAAAAGCAGGTGAGTTGGTAAATCGGGCGATGGTTGAGAACGCTGTTATTTTCCTAGGTGATATTTGTTCAGTATGTGGGCGTAACCATATACTGCTACGTATGGGGGTATGTAGAGTAATGATACGATCAACTGCGCACTAAATAGTTCAAATAGTTGAATGTGTCACTACGACGAGAAGAAGAATTGTCATTGTCTCATCAAATTTTACACTAATGTTTACAGTACTGATTTAGAAAGAACTTCTCCGGAGCCTTATGAAAGCTGTGCCAGGCAACTGTCACCATGGGCCTTTATTGGCTCTGCCCATGTGGAGCGGGAAGACGGATTGTCACTATACAAACAGGGCTCTTCCAAGATTGCAGTAGTTGTTAGCGTCGGGTCATCTCTCAGGTCAATCAATGTCGATTCATCTCAGATTTGGAGATACACAAATCAACATTGAGCTTTTGTAGCAGATAAGCACCGAAAGCCATCCCACACTCAGGTGGTGATTCTGGGGAAAGTTTTAGTCTCCCAATGTTAAAATTGAACATGAATGAATAACTTAGGACACGTTACTGTTTTCTTTACAATTCCAAGCTTTAATATATCATTGTATCCCTTAGTTTAAATTTGTAAAATTTTTATTCTCCATTCAAAAGGCACTCATTAGTGATGATCTATAAATATACTTATCCAACATCTTCAGAGCTAGAGTGCTTTCAACTTCATATCTCGATTTCTCGACGGATGAACTTGCGCTGAATGAATTGGGGCTCACTCGTAGCAGTCACAATGTTCAGACAAGATACGCTCAGCCCCTCTTGATGTGATTTTGGTCTCACTCACCGAACAATCGTTTGTCGTGAGGCTACGGGGAGCTTCCTCAAATTGTGAACAGTAAGGTAAATATGAGAAAAGTGGCCCATGCTTTACTTAGGCGCACGTAGTCACAAAAGATGGCCTTCCATTTTGTCATACGCTGAATGGCATATATCATCTGTGTTCACATGCACATGTTTATGCAAGCGTGGGCGAAAATGTTCTCGTTTATGCATATTGCATTCTACAAGTTCGTTTGATCGAAAATCCCCATCGACTGATTTTGATTACGCGGGAAGTGGCTAGGAAGAATAAGCACGCTCCATGTTTATTCTGAGAGAAATTGGTGGGCTACTAACGATTGTATAAGTCGTCGTTCTGAAAGTTCGGCAAGTTACCAGTGATTATCACTGATGAAGAATGTGAAAACAAGTAGTTTTCCATTGGAACCTGAGATAACACGTTCTCAGTTAGAACGATTATAGAAGTGCTTAGAAAGTCTTAGGGCCATTCTAAGCCATTTACTTTGTCAAACGAATTGAAAAGATCGATGCTGTAAGTATCTGTCTCTCGCAAAAAAGAGGAAGGATTTGAAGCTTGAACCTAGGTTTGCGACTAAATATCGAGGTGCCGTTTTACACTCTTAGGGTACTGAAGATCACGTAAACTGGACAATCAATGCGTTTCAACGACAGTTGGTTCACAAGAGCAGTCACATTTGATTTTGATGCGTGGTCAAATCTGAATAGTGGTTTAGTAAAATTTGCCAGTAGCTCATGGAGAAGATTTGAGCTCCATGATAGTAGTTCTTGAAGTGCTATTTTGACAAGGAGTCCAACATTTCCACATAGGAGTCGATGTTGTATTCGGACAGTAAATGACTTTAAGAGAGCTGCTCATTTTCTTGTCAACCACCTTCCTCCAGTTGGTCCTCAATAATTATTAAATTTTGCTGGTGGCATATTTTATCGTGACAAACGGTTGACAACATAGATGTGTAATTGCTGTCTCCTCACTCTTGTGTGGGTTAATCTAAACTTTCCACCATGAAGCCTTTCAAGAGCACTTCTCCCATCATTTGCTCAAGATGGCATCTTGTGCAACCTGACTGAGGTCTTTTTACCCCTTCGAACAATAACCAGCGGCTCATCTATAATATACTATCCGATCAAGTAGTTTCTCACCCACGTATCATTAAGCGCAGTGATGAAGAGTGAAATTTGTAGTAAGCAGCTGAAGCTATAAAAATTGATCTAGGGTATGCTGATATCAGAGTGCCTTTAACCGAACTTTTGGGAACTTTGAGTGTTAGCAATTTAACAACGTCCACTTGAAGTCGTAAGCTCGAAAACTTTTCAATTCTTGGGCTTCACTCAACACTCATACTATATCCATCTCTTTTACACATCCGTTGGCTTCAAAGATATTGTTATGCGCAGAACGAAACGCCATTTTAATTGGAAAATCTCTGTCGATATTGCTGAAAAATGAAGAAATTCTGAAGGTGTGAAATGACGATTCTTATGAAATGTTCGGAATCTTCATCGTGCTTATTCTGCACAAGCATATATTACCTCTAATGTAGCTCAAACACCAAATGGTTTCTTCGCACATTTTTTGCTATTTGAAGAAACCGCCCATTCTTACTACTGAAATCAAGGCGATGAACGAGACCCTGCGGTTTCCCTCAACCCTGGACGGGTCAATTCCATGATCAATTATTCACATTTTGTATTGTCATTCCATAGAAATCAATGTTGGTTTGGTAGTCAGATCAGTTGTCACTCTTGACATTAATTATCTTCCAATCTTAGGTGAGTCAACCTTCCAAATGTTCTGTAGGAGGTGGGCATGACTAATATTCGTTTCTCGTCTCTCATAATCCAAAGCTTTGCCTGTACCTACTTCTGGCTTATTGATGTCGTCATCGTATCTTTGCTCTAGCTTTTCCTGTTTTTCTTGTACTGTTCCACTAATATTCCTCTCTCTATGTTACTTTCCTAACTATCCTTTACCTGCGTAATCAATGTTCAAGTCGTCTCTCACTGTCTTCATTTATCATAAATCTTCCTAAATCGTTAAAAAATCCTACCTGATCTTCACTTCACCTTTTTACCATTGTCATCTTCTGTATACTTCAATATTTTTGGACTCGGTGGTCCTTTTTGGCTATTAATATTTATTTATTTGCTCTACATTCCTTTCTCATACCTAATGCACTCTCTTATCTCCTTCACTTTTTGCTTATTCTTTTGTTCTTCTTCTTAATTGCCATTTCAAAGTATGTAGTCATTCGCTTTCGTCGTCTACTTCTCTTTCTTTTCGAAAAAGAAACAATTTTTTACATGAAAGTTTCTAAAGAAATATATGTTGTATTATTAAGCTGGAAACTAAGTTCTGTCGCATATTTTTGTTGTATTTATTTATTTACATGAAATTTTTTTCTTAGTTTTCTTAATTGCATTTGATGTCATTTGAAAGCCCGTGATCACGAGCTTCTAATAATGAAGGTCATCTCATTTTTTGTAACTGTGTAAAAACCTTTTTCTTTGGAATGAATACAGGTGCTTTATCACATCATTGACTCTGGCAAAGCGTTTTCCTACCAAGGAATGTTGCAGAGACCTGAAAAGATGGTAACCACTTGGAGCAGCATCTGGGCTACACGGTGGGTCAACTAAACATTCTCGCCCTAATTCTTCAATCTTTTGCTATGACGGACGCGCGCTATATGGACGACCGTTGTCGTGACGCCGCTTCGATAAAGCTGTCGCAGCCGATTTTGACTTGCTGATGTCACATTCATGAAACTTTTTAGATTATTTTTGTGAACTTCACGGACCAAATTAGTTGTAGTTGAGTGTTCTACATATTTTTATGTCGCTTCAGTAACAGAATGGCCTAAGTGGAACGTACAGGAGACGTACAGGAGACGTTCACGACTTGAGTTTTGAAGTATTCATTCTGAAGTAAGAAAAAAAATTTCATACAATGACAAGGACTAACATGGTCCAGATATTCAGAATTTCGAAATCGTAAGCTTTGGAATGACAATGAGCAAGACGAAAAAGCACCGAAAATAATTTGTTGTAAATAAATGAAAATAAATGAGATTAACAAAAAATACAACAAAAGTTAGTTGCCAACATAATACAAAAATTTTTGCTATTACAAAAATTAAAAACGGCTGACATATTAAATCGCGAAGTCATGAGCTTCTAAATGTTATAAAACGTGCTAAAAAATACCAATAAATAAATTTATTACGACTAATCAAAAATAACAAAAAAGTGAGACATAACATAAGATCAGCCTAGATAGTATGCTTGCACCGAGCAAACCACCCCAATGTGGAGAACAGAGAAGGCTGAAGCGGACATGGATCATTCTTACACGTTGATTACTCAATAGTTAAGGCATGTAAGGGACAGATAATTTTGAGGCTGTTGTAAAAAACTCAATATTAAGTTTACAAGCGTTTTCCACCAATATAGTCCATTAATCAAATCCAACAAAATATTCAGAAGCACTCATTTTGAACGTAGTTGGTAAACTATGAGATTGAGTGCGTTGGTTGATGCGATACTATCATAAGATGAAGGATAAAGCTCTTGGGGTTGATCAATATCTGAGGATTGCTCTATGCGCTCTACTTTATGTAGAGTCGTTTGAGGTGACTGAACCATATTTGACTTTTACAACGGCTCTCGGTGGCCGACCATTCTATCAACTCTTTGCTGCTATTCTTCCAGACAAGCGTGGTATCAGTTTACGGAATCCGGAGAAATGAAAGCTTTGTGACTTTTGAGCGAGGGATCGAACCATCGGCCACCGATTGATCGACGACGTGCATGTCGCAGAGCACCTCTAGCCACTTCGTCATCCGCCACTTTTCATAACATATTGGATAAAATTGTGAAGGTGTTAAATGTGCTAAGTTTCAACTTTTTATCCATTAGAATTCAATCTGAATTAATCAAGAGTTACGAATATGTGTCTCGGGTTATTTGTATATTCGATTTTTTCTATAGACAAATACCTGAGCAAGACCGTGAGCCCAATTTCCCTTTATTTCATCCATTTATAACCTACCGTATACAAGAATGCTCTGAAGAATCGCAATGATGTTTGCCAAAATTATTTCCCAATCTAAAACTCTCATTCATACTCAATCACAGCTGATTGACGCCTCTAAAAATTTTGGTAAACCTGGAGGTGGCGTCCACAGAGGACGCTTACACCTTCCTGGCTTCAATTCTTCATACTCTGTTACCACCATATCAGTTTACCGCGTTCGTTTCATTTCCAAGCAGATCTCTAACTGAGGTGGGATAATAAGGGATTTCCCGATATTCTGGTTTGTTTAACTCGGCTTTATGTTCGATGTATGAGCCATTCTATGGAAAAATCACTGTGACGTTTTTCTAAGTATTCCTAAAGACTATTACGTGACTGTTGTGAGAGCATATTCTTCAACTGTGAGAGCTTCGAAAAACGTTCTAGATTGAACAGGTGAACACCATCACCTAGTCCATTAGTTGCTCTGCAGCATCCATACGAGATCCGACAGCAACCGTATCCTGATGTTTGCTTCCTACAGACTTTTCCTCTTGAATTGTCCCTCATATGCATTTAATTTACCAGGTATACAGAACATGAGATTAGTTTGACTAAGAAATCGTATATCGCAATTCGTTCTACAGATAGTACAAATTCATCTCAAATTAGATTTCTTCTCAGATTTCTAGTTTTATCGAAAAGATAATTTTACCCTTATTTTCTGTCATAAGCTTGTTTTCACACCTTTTTTTGTGTTTTCAGCGCTTTCAAGCCGAGACCTAACAATGCAGAGGCGGTGATCCATCTGAGATTGCCGTACTGCTTCGGATTCCTGTGATGAACTTATAGCCTCGCATTTCAATTCCATTTTTTGTAAGGTTTGTGGCAGCCAACTTCCAGGATTTATAAAATTTCGCACTAATCGTTGTAAACATAGCTGCGTAGTCGCATGTGGTAGACTATTCTGATGTTCTTCAGATTCCGAAGTTGGAGATAAAGAAAACAATGACAAGTACTAGTGTCTGCTATGTACGTCATAATAGACCAATGATTGGTGTTCATTGAACAGCAGGCACAGTATCTTTGGTGCGTTATATTTTTTTGATAAATTATAGGAGCCAAACATATAGAATTTGACCTAGGATCTCACAAAAAGAAGAAAAATATCTTTGATAAGAGCAGTATCATAATTCAAAAATCTAAAAAGTCTTCACTGCGCGTTATCTGCATGCTGTTTCGGTCGAAATCATTCATAGCCAATTTAGCCGTGTACTTTTAGTGCTTCCAATTCTTGGTGTGTAACATCAGGTAGTAACTAGCTGAATGAAACAGTTGATAATGGTGCCACTGAGGGATGTCCATGCTCAATGCACAAGGATTACTTTTTTTTTCGTGGTATGCCGATCTAGTTATGCAATGGCCTTCATAGACCGTGAATGCTGACGGCCGAATTTTGTCAGTGAGAAATGAAAGAATGAAGGAAGAACGAAGAAAACGATTAAGAGAACAGATAGAATGAAAATATGAGGGAAGGATAATATATGCATACGTTTGTGCATATATTTATATGCAGCGAGAAAGAAGATATATATATATATATATAATATATAATGTACAACATTCTGCATTATGTCTTTTTCACGTGGAAGTTCTGTTGACTCGATGATAATTTTTTACATTGGAATTTTATCACAACTTCCAGATGAATGTTAAAAACTGTTCAGAATTTATACACGGCTATACCACAGCCTAGAAAGGCAGTGTGTTCTTTAGTAAAAACAGGAAATCCAATAGCAGCCATGTATCCATGAGAGTAACCAACTAATATATACGTACCAGTATTTTTCGAAATAATTTTGATATCGAAAACAGTAACTGAAGAAAGACATGGAGGGACCGTTTCTCTATTGGCAGTATTTTCGCTGGCTTATTTTGATATCATTACGATTTTATGCGCATTTATCGAACTAATAAAGTAGTTGAACGGAATTTAAGCCAAATATCATGGCACCATATGAAGCCGAGTTTTTCTTAAAGAGCCTTTTTTTCCATTTTCATTAGTGCTACACTCAAAGTTATCTCATGTTTTTGATCAATAATGTTACTTCGTAATTGGCGTATAACACTTGAACTGTAGAAGATCTTACACCAGTGAATAATTAAAGATTTATTCAGATTGCCTATAACCATCCGATTTCTCCTGCATTTACTTGTCAACTTTTTCCCTCGTATTTACTCTGTTCTATGCGATGAGGAGCGAAAGTGGTTGCTCTTTTGTTGTGCTGATGAGAAGTTGATGGTCATTGCAATTGGCTGTGGTGATGGTCTGATAACGCTTATTGCCTCAGACCGTTTTTATCATTCGATATCAGAGTCGCGTAGGTCGGCTATGATATTAATGTCCATCGACACCGATCAACTGACCATTATTGCCTCCAATTAGAGCGATTGATTGTTGTTAAAATGATTTTTTTTAAAATCGAAAGGCATATCTACCAGTTAACTATAAGTCAGTAAGAAATCATGATTACAGTACTGGAATCATATGTCGCGTTTATAAAGTAATAAGTGTTGATCAGTGGTGACGAGCATGATTACGGTAATATGATCGACGCAAAGCGGCGATCTTAAACGCTTTAATTCGAGTTTTTCGATGAGACTGTGATAGCAGTGATCGTAAATCAGAACATCGTTCACGTTCGTTTGAGACTGTTTTTCAGAGTGAATCGCATATGAACGGTGGTAGCGGTGGTATAGTGATTACTTATCACGAACAAATAACCAAAAACAACATGAAGAGCAATGCTACGCCTGTCACGGACACACCTTCGCTATCACATAGTAATCAATAGCCAATTTTTAATAATTTCACTTCTACTTTTTTAATCATCGATAGCATTTCGCTCCTATGAAACTTCTTCTCGATGCAACTAATGAGAAACTTAGGCGCATTTCTCTGGCCTACTTCTCTTTACAAGTGTATATTGTTGTTCTAAGATAACTCGAAAAGGTTCTCTTGTATTTATGAAATTAGAAAAAACCTTCATAATAGCTGTTTTAGAAAATTTGCCTACCACTTTTCAACTTACAGCTAACGGATTACAGTAAGTTACGCGATTATGCAAACTTGCTCATTAAATGATTGCTGGGTACAACGCTCACCGTTGCCCCGCCCATCTCGGCCGGGACCATACTGTGCGATACCAGCTCCACCTCATTGCAGCAATCACCTCCTAACCCTAATTTTTTTTTAGAAAAAAATTTCTTTGCTGATTTAATTCTTATTTGTCTAGTTTGTCTTCGATTTCTAATATGCTATTGGAAAAGGAAAAAATCGAATAGGTCATATAATGGTCCTTGATTTTTTCTCCGCTGATCTATAACAGATTTTTTGCATGTTAACGAGCTTAAACTGTCGATCTAGGTATGAGCTTTGATGGCTATTCGGCTCATTCACCGTCTTCATCACGAGTGTCGTCGTCTTTCTATGATTATTCGAGCATAAGCGAGGTTTCTTCTGACTATCGACCTTCACAAATGTCAAGCTCTCCGCAGATGATCTGTGTGAAGACTGAAAAACCTAGCCCACCACAAGCTTGGATGTCTCATAACTACTCTCCATATGAGGTTAGGAATTTTCAAAATCAGACTTTCTGGTTAGACTCTACGGAATTTTGCTCATTGTCATTGTGGCATTAGGTGAAATTTTACGATTCAGGCTCCATCACTCTACAGTCCTTCGATGGCAAATCCGCTAGCAGATGAAGGAAATGCGTTTCAATATCGACCATATAAACAGGAACCGTCCTATTTCACAGAACGAGCCGTTTTTCCTGCGCAATCTGACTTTCAAGTTCACACGACTTTTTCCGATAACGGAGTGAATCATAGTGGTGGGTACCAGTTAGTGCTTACTGGTTTAAGCTGATTGTTGCCGCAATTAGACATGTACCCTCTGCGCTTGTTTTACTAGTGAAGTTCTTCTCACAGTAGTAGAGTGAGTCTTTGGCGTCTGGCGAGCTATTTGGTGCCATAAATCGTCGACGAGAGGTACCCGAGAAAATAGCTCGAATCTAGGACGCGTCCTGTTGCGCAACCGCCCCATTCCTTCGCACACATGAAAAACAGCTGTATTGATTGATTACTGGAAATGCTAGCCGCAGATGAATAGACGATTGTTTTGAACATATGACATAAGCGTATGGTTATATTTTTATGGATGTTTGAACCTTTTTCATTCTGTTAAACGACGATGAATGGAACGCGAACCGGCTGGGCGCATAGACTGGTTTTTTTTGGCTTTTTTTTGTATAAAAAATCGATGAAAATATCAAAATTTTGTACTCCAGTTCAAGTCACTTTTGCTTCATGAATAGTCACGTTATATCGTCTCTTCTTACGCCCAACCGCTTCTATTCAAATTTATAAATGCTGCTTATAATTGCAACGCAAAGTAAAACATTCGCAGAAAGGTTGAGAGACAGACTAGAGGCATATTTTCTATATGATACCTTTCCCTTATTTAGTCATCTGAATTCTATTATGTTGCATATGATGTAATTTAGAACGAACTTCTCCACAACCTAGCGGCTTAGTGGTACCGGTGGGAGGAAAAGCTTTACTAATATGTAAAGTATGTGGTGATAAAGCTAGCGGCTATCATTATGGCGTCACGTCCTGTGAGGGATGTAAGGTAAGAAAGACTACTGAGTTGAATCGAGTACGACATTATCAGTGATCTTTTTTTTTCAAAATTCGTCCAACCAATATTCCTCGTGTTCTCCTACAATCATCAAGACAAAAACGTGGTCATTTTTCCATGAAAGAGATCTTTGAACAGTTCTTTGTTCTTCTCACTGTCCATGTATTCCATTTACGATCAAGGCCTTTGCATAGTAACTTTGTGAGTGATCCGGAACTAAGATTTCTCTCGATGAGCAGATACAAGGTTGTTAACAACCATTATTCTTGTTAACGACCTTCGCATCTGCTCATCAAGAAAGGCTCTTGATTATTAAATAATTGCCGGGATTAAGAGGCAGTCGCTTTAGAATCCAAGACTTATTTCACAAACATCACAAATATAAGCGGATCACAGAAGAGCAAATTTTACCAAACTTTAGTGGCACTAATCATTGATAATAATAATGCTTTTGAATATTAGAAGACGAGTAAGAAGTAGTTTTTCAAATCGGTCCCGTATTTGTATGATCTGTCTTAACGCAATCGCTTCTGTAGATTACTCTTTTAGATTTTTTATCTTTCAACAGCAAACATGGTGACTATTATCTCATCTTCTAGTATATAAGGTCGTTCAAAATTTGGAGTAGAACAAAACCTGCAAATCTAAAGTGACATATCTCAACCCAGATTGAGCTCTCTTTTTGGAAACAAAGCCATTTCCTTCTACACCTTTTTGCTAACGAGGAACCACCTCATATCGCTTTCGTAATCTTTGGACTTCTGTGATGAATGGAAGTTGTAGAAAGAAGTTTCTTCCTTAGCGTGATATCTGAGGCTTTTTCTCGGATAGCAAGTCCTCATGATACCTAAGGAAGTGATATTTGCTACAAAGGATTTCCAGCGGATACGAAGAAAGAGGAAGCATTTCGAAGACCAGCCCGTTCATTCTTTGCTGAGTCGGTAGTGCGACATAGTGACAATTCGTTCAGCATCCATTTCTTGACTTTTTCGACTGTTAGATCATTTTTGAATGACCTCTAAAACTATATAATCTGGTAACTTATTTTGAACCTCTCATGAGGTCCCTTCATGGCTTACTAGAGTGCAATATGCATGTTTCGGCTTTACAGCCTCATCAGTTGCATGGTGCCTTAGGGCTGGAACACGTGTCTAGCGCTGTATAGGAGCGATAATAGACCTCATGAAAGGCTCAAAATACATTATCAGACTATACTGTTTTGAGCGAGATTTCAAAAACAGTCAAAAAGAAAGGTATGATTCCCGAAACGATTGCGTTGTTCTGAAAGTTCTCAAGCGGTTCATGCGTATGTTTCCAAGGAAATCTTCAATTCATTCATCGTAGCTGGAGGCCGTTCGGAATCTCATTTTCAACGCCGAATTCTTTACAACAAAATTCTGGAGACCAGGATTGCACTCTGCCTCCGTTAACAATTCCCTAGCCCCATCCGTCATTAATGTTACCCATGGCGTTCGTGTCGAGTTCTTTCGAGTTTGAACCCCTGTAGAATTGAATTCGTCAAGATTTTGCTGTTTAGACATTCTAAGTGCTAACCTCAAGACTGGTTAAGAACAATTTTTATTACAATTAAATCTGCTAGGCAAAGAAGCATAGTTTGATTTTGTAGTGAATTTACAGAGCTTACAGCATTTGAAAAAAACAGAAGCCCATAACCATAAAATTATTAGAAAAGCGAAATTACAAATTCGACACAGATTTTCGAATAACTCTAATAGTTTCTCATTCACTACCATTGAATAATGACAAATTAATAAGGGTATCTGTCTGATTCTCATCGTCTCTCCTACGATAGCACGCTATCTCATCACTATCTCTTGTGTCCAGGTTGCGCAACACACCGTTCGCCTACCGCCTGCCAAAATTCGCAGACTTACAGCTAATTATCGATCGATCTATGGATCGTTTTGAATGAGATGAAGCCATCGTCATGTGTGGTCCAATTTTATTGACATTTAGTCGAAAATTCTCAATTCATCAAAAATCTGAGCTTCTGTGCACCTGAGATCTTAGCTTTCTGGCGTATAAAACCCACTCAAATATCGGATGGAAAACGCAAAGGGGTTGGAATGAAGATCGGTTTTCGATTCTCTTGACTATTTTCTGTACCATAACGAGGGCTCAAGTAAAGAAGATCAGGTATAGACTTTCTTCTGTCGCTCAGTAATAGGTCCGTGACCAGCTGGCAAACGCAGAAACATAGAGGGTTTGGTGAATCTTACAGAGAACCTTCGAACCTGGAGCTCTATAGAAGCAAATACCATCGTACGGAGCTCCAATGAGCCGGGTCTTCTATCATCTATTCTCGTAA
Source organism: Parelaphostrongylus tenuis (assembly GCA_019055375.1). Classification (NCBI taxonomy): domain Eukaryota; kingdom Metazoa; phylum Nematoda; class Chromadorea; order Rhabditida; family Metastrongylidae; genus Parelaphostrongylus; species Parelaphostrongylus tenuis. The sequence continues at coordinate 95,733 of JAHQIW010003468.1, forward strand.
AAATCCCATTAGTCATCACTCGAGTGGCCATCGATAAAGTACATTTCTCGGTGTCGAGTGCCACTACTATGTAGTTGGCTGTTCGCATACAAAGGGCAAGAGCAGCATCACACTTTGTAGAAGGCCGTTCATTCTACTGCTTTGCCATAGGTAGGTTGTCGAGCTCCCACGGAGTAAACATATGGCTTGTTTATTGGAGGTGACCCTGAGAAATCTCCCATGTATTTCTCAACTATGTGTTAGTAGGCTTTTGGCCAGACTGTTCTACTGAGAAACATGTCAGCTACACACGTATGTATGGTACTCTTTGGGCTTATATGGAAGCTATAAGTCTATCAAATGCAGTGGGAACACAGTGTCGACTGTGTGAATCTACGTATGTATTTCGACGAATATGAGGCTGTTGCTTATGGATTGTATTCAGTTCACCAATGGACCAACCACCACCGTATTCTGGAACAGTGTAACACCTAATTCGCTCAAAGTTTTCCGTTGGAATATATCTGATTTATCAAAGACAATATAATATTACATCGAGGTGCAGGATAGCGCCGTGATTACCAATGCAGCGTATCATGAAGCGAGGCTCTGGTTCGATTCTCTCTTGCAACACTCACTTGCAATCAGTCGACGAACGTCTTAGAGAACGCTTTAGTTCAGCTACGTTCAAGACTCGCCTAAGGAAATCGCCTCAATCGGCATTCTAGGCCATTCATAAAGACGGCGAATTCTTCAAGTGGCAGCTGAAGCAACATTCGCAATATTCGAGGGAAGACGTTTGTGGCGGATGAGTGTAAGGAAAAGAATGAATGCTTGAAAAGCTGGGATTCGCACAGTGCTTTGTCATGACGTGATTTATAAGAGCAAATAATACTGTTTTTCAATGCTATAAAATAATTTTAGGTCATGAGTCTGCATGAATTTGATAGCAAAATGGAATAGTCACCAATTCCTTAATCAGTCTATCTTCTCTCCTACTGTACCTCTACTTTTGCATTTCATAATTTATTAAGGCGTGATAAAATATGATTATATAGGCATTAACTGAAACTTCTGAGTTTGAAAGTACAAGATCTGAAGAGAAAAAGTCGTCTTTTCGGCGTGATGGGCATGACCGAATTGTGTTTCTTTAGGGATTCTTTCGACGAAGTATCCAGAAACGAATGGAGTATCGTTGTTTAAGAGACGGAGTGTGTCCAATTTATAAACAGAATCGGAATCGATGCCAAGCTTGTCGATTCAAAAAATGCATTACTGTTGGAATGTCGAGAGACTGTAAGTTTTGAGAATTCTTTATTACTGTTATAACTAAGTTTTCCACTTTGGGCAAAAAAAAAATCTGGAAGAATAACATTTTTTTTATTGTATGTCTACTTCGATAAAGCGCTACGAAACAGTGGCACTAAAAAAAAAACATTTGTATTATTGCCTTTTTTTATCAAGTAAGATCTTTGTAATATATCCCCTAGGGCTTCTTATTCACTCCTTTCATCGCTCAATACGTATTCTTGAAATCCTCTATAGTTATGCTTAAATCTTAATGACACGTCTTCACGAAGAATTCTGGTAGTCGTAACGGAATTTGCAATCGACTGGTATGTTCCAGAAACGGTAGGGTATTTTTCTTGTGGAAAGTCCAGGCAATCTTGCTAGAGCTTCCAAAGTTGTCAAAACAGGTTGTCGCCGAGCATAGTACACCACCGGTTTCACATACCACTGGATTCGATGCACTACAGTAATGATCCCTGGCTTAGATGACCTATCAACTGTGTCCGGATGGAAGTTTCGAAATATTTGCTAACTTTGATAACTCTTTTGTGTGGACAAATCCTCTGTTGAACATCTTGCAGTTCAAACCGGAAATCCTTTCCGATGTAGTGAGACGAGAAAGTATTGAGTGATTTAATTTTCCTTCAAATTTTCTCATCTATTGCATAAGCTTGATGAGTAGAACCGTTCTAGAAAAGTTTCTGTTATAACTGATAGTTATTTTTGAGCCATGCATGTGGTCTGTTATGGGGACTTATACAGTGCACTACGCCTGTTTTAGCCTTCCAGCCTCGTCAGTTCCACACTGCCTTTTCGTTCAATCAGTTCCTCGGGGATCTACCTCTTACATAGAGGAGTCGACGACCAACGTTTTACACGCGACGATAGGTGATAAAACCATTAAATGCGCACTGTATGAGTGCCCATAACAGAGCTCATGCATGACTCAAAAATAAGCATAGTGAGATTTAAGATTGGTCTCAAAAAACACTCGAAACGAAAGGTATAATATTTCATAATTACCAGGTAAGAGCAATCGACTGTACAACACTGCCCGTTCTGTGATTTTATCACTTATCGGCGCATGTAAAACGTTGGTCGTCGACTACTCTATGTGAACGGTAGATCCCCGATTAATGACTGAACAAAAAGACACTGTGCGACTGACGAGGCTTCAAGGCTAAAACATGTGTATTGCACTGTATAAGTGCCCATAACAACCTCATGAATGACTCAAAAATAAGCATACTGAAATTTAAGATTGGTCTCAAAAAACGCTCGAAAGAGTAGTATGAAATCTCGATTAGTTTTCCTGTTTTAAAGTATTATTGAAAGTGTTTCATTGTGTTTTCAGTTTGTCCAAATAAAGCCTGTGAGAACTTTGATACATCTGATACTTATAGAAATAAAGTACAATAATACGTTAAGTATCAGCCTTTACTAAGTACTACTCTATTATCTCTCCAATAATTAAATTTCGATGCATAAATAACCTGTCTGAGGTATTCCATCATACATTTCTAGTTATGTTCATTCAAAGTTTTATGGTTTAAAACTATATTCTAGCAGTGCGTTTTGGTCGTGTTTCGAAACGTACTGTAAAAGAGATATCCGACGTCGACACCTCTGACTCTGATGAGAAACCAGAAGTATCATCAACAACATCACCAGAACCTTTGAAAGTCCAACTCAATCAGGTTTACACATCATGTATTGCTTTTTCATTGCTGTTGAAATTAACCCTAACATATGTTGTTCTTCTTACTACAATGAATTCAGTCTTATAATTTTAATATTTATAGCTGATACAAACAGTGTATGAAGCGCATGAGGAGTTTTCAGCGATGACTGTAAAGAGGCAACGAACAGTGTCTGAGCATACATTGGACTTTGTAAGTAAATTATCAATTACTTTTGGGACCTCAGTTAGCATAGCAAATTGGCAGGTTATCGCTGATCCGCCATTGCCAAATCAACTGCGCGCATGGGAACTGTATACAGAGAAAGTGACGCCTGATATTCATAAGACCGTTGAATTTGCTAAACGAGTTCCGGGTTTTCCAATGCTTCACTCTGGTGACCAACAAGCATTGATAAAAGTAAGTGTGAAGTTTCACAAAGATGTCTAGGTACAACTATTATTGCTATGCATTGGCATTCAGTCATCCTTCTTCCGCATTTTTCTCATGCGCACCTATCGTGGACTATCATCACGTGGGCTTCTTCTCGTTGATGGTACTTTTATGCAATCCACGTTCCTTCATCTGATATTTGGAGAATTTCTCAATGAGTTGCTGGTCTTCGCTCATGCGATGAAAGGACTGAACCTAAGTGACGAAGTGGTCGCAGTTTTTGCCGCAGTGCTTCTAACAACTACAGGTACGGTAGTTTCAGCAGTTCGCTGTTCTATCTATTATATCTCGTTAAACGCCCCGTTTTTTCCTTTACAACGACAACTTTACTAATCTATAATACTGACATGCTGGTAGTACCTGACGTACGCAAAATTCTATATCCTGTTAAAACCGAACGTTTTCCAGAAAACATCTACTATCATTCAAAGGTAGAAGTGGATCGTATACACGAAAGACTTGTAACTGCACTGAGAACTAAGATTAATGACGAGTTCCCAGATTCTGTTGTTTTCGACTTGCTGATGTCAAAAATCAGCCATCTCCAGGAGCTTGGTAAGTTTTGTAGTATGTATAGTATGCGCCGAATCAGTGTTTGAGCCTTCACTTGTTCTATTGCAGCGATACACCACGACAAAATACACAATATTCTCCGTTACAACTGGGCGAATGTGAAGATATCAGCTTTGTATTCGGAGATTTACTACCTAGAACATCGCGCAGCTCCTCACCATGGTCGCAGCTCCTCAGAAGAAACCGTTCCACACCCCTCATTTAGCGATCTCTTAGGCTATGATTGAATAATACGGACTTTTCGAGGTACACAATATCTACGGGGTAATTAGATTCTTCCTATTGCTCGAAAACAGGGTAGGATTGAGTATTTCGTTTGTTCTAAGCCTAGTGCATGCATTAGGCTCAATTCGCTTTATTTTTTTACAATCAAATAACGAACTCTTTCTATATACTTGCCAAATCCGTTCTACGTTTTTCGTCATCCCCTGTATGTAATTTTTCTAAAGCATTTTCCTCAATTGTGACTGTGAACTATCAACTCACGCGTAATCAATTGGCACTAGCGCTTTAACTTCAAGGATATAAGCCTTATATGCCTCATTATGTGACTGGAAATGGTTTGTGCTCTCTACTTCCATGAAGGATATCTCACTTTATAGCAAACTTTGCTATTTGGATAAAAATGTTGCAATCAAAAGATCAATATGCCCGACGTATATCTCTCCGTGTTTCACCAAATTGATTTATGATTCCGGCTCACAAATTTTTTTGATTTTATCATTCAGGTTCAAGTCTCGACAATCACCATGATTCAATGGCGATTCTTTTATTGGCTCTGACAATTTTATTACAATTATCACTGATGTTTGCAGTTTGCTCACTTATGCTTGCGCTCGAAACTTAATTGTTCGAATTTATTCTGAGATTCTGATTTTCTTCTGATCTTGATGTTAAACAATTGTAAAATCGAAGTGATTTACAAAAAACACATACTATGTGAAACTATGGCAAAATTTCTGCTATAAGTGTCTCAGATCTCAGAGTTTTGAAGAAATAGTCAAAAAAATATGCGAAGTCACCGAAAAACCAATACTTACAACGAAGAAGACTAAGCACCCAAGAAATTTGAACTAAGAGTACCCTTAACCGGTTGGCCCCCTATATAGTGCGTACCTGAATTACATGGTCCTATAGATAGAATAGCTTCTGCACATGAGATTTACGCCAACAAAACTTATCATGTGAAAGGATGGTCACTTACATCTTTGTAGAATGCAAAGACCATCAGAACATCAACAAAGCACAGGTCAACAAGTTATAGAAACAGAAAATGTCACCAAGACCATGTACAGCATCCGTAAGTAGGTTTCACATGATCTAACCATATAATGAAAAACATTCCCCAACTATCTGGAAAACCTATTCAAAGGATTCACATCCAAAATTCACATATACCAGTTTCTGTCAACGAATTCCCACTAAAAAGCTCAATCAAAAATCTATTTCTAACATTAGATTCCGTAAGCAGGATCCTTTGGCTTCTCAGCGATTGGCTCATGGTGAATTGGCATCTGAAAACACTTCTCGTTGCGACGTAAAAAATGCAAGCACAAAACGTTAGATATGAAGATTCGCGTCAAAAAATGTAAGTATATATAGAGCTAACCTGTTGGTTTTGTTGGTGTTGTACATTACCAGCCTGCATTTGTGCGGTGCTACCGTACTGCGCCTAATACTTCAATTTTACGACATGGAATGAGCAAAATAATGGTAGAAAATCTTATACTCACGTTAACATCTTGGTGTTGGTATTGAGGCTGCCCATTATGCACCTACAAAAATAAATAACGCTAAACTTACACGAATGGCATGGACTAGGTACCACCTAATAAAAAAAAAAACAAGTGGGATACCCCTTGCTGAGCGTTTGCTTGCTGCTGGTTCTGCTGGTAATGTCCCTGCTGTTGTTGTTGTTGAAGTGGAGGTGCTAGAGTGGTTACTTTTTCATAAGCATGTTCTCCCCAACCTAGACAGTTTTCACTCTTTAAATAAAAGAATGAATCAGTAACAAATTGAGTTTGAAAATTTGAATATACAAAGTTTATTAGGATTTTGGATGAATATAGGAATGGCTATTTTCATTACTCTTTTTCAAGGATGAGAGTATCGCAGTAGTTTCAGATATTTTTAGACACAACTGCCGTTGGTTCGACACTGCGTCCCAGCTCACCAAGTTTTCTATCCTTTTGGGATTGATAATTTGGTAGCATACATGTCTGAGAGTATAAAGTTTGCGTTTAATCACCTTATCAATGATAGATAAAGGCGAATGTATGGCGCATTCCTTAGGAACTAATCAACTCTAAGAACTTTATTCTTAATTCTCTACTTCATCTACACCACAAATTCTTTCATTGAGTTCACAGAGACTCTCAAAACTTGGACGGCTTGCCTTCACGAACCATGAAGAATCATGCGGTCTACAGCGCAATATTCATTTGACTGGTAATATGTTGGTGAAACAAGATTTCTTTTCCACAAATTTAGAGAGCTATGTTAATACTCCACCAGATCGACGTCATCCATCAGCAATCGACGGTCTGTTACTGACAAGGTGGCAATGAGTCAATCCACTGGGTCACTTCCAAATGGGTTTTTAGATGGAAACACAAGATTCTACTCGAGCATGGCAGATTCTGATGTGGTAGTGAAACCCGTCGTAGTTCATAGCCCTAATATCACACCAAAAGCCCATCCTTTACGCCAAGCATTATGCATCGCTAAACAATAGTAGATACTAAACATGATCAACATATAGTACCCGAGATGCAAACTTTGGAGCTCGTGACATATATCTTTGCCACGTGTTCCTAAAGGTTCATATTTTGTACATCAATGCAAATAAAAAGCGAGATTTCCTCCAGCATGGCGCTATGCTATTTCTCAATATGCTCTTCATAGCTGCAGCCACTGCTTTCCGTTGAAAAATTTAATAACTTGAAACTAGTAATCACTTTTAAGAAACTAAGTTTTAACATGTTCTGTCATAATAAAGTTTTATATTCATATCAGATATTTTTTCAATTGAAAGACTTGGTATAGAGAATTATACATATAAAAAAGCAAAAGAACACCGTCTCGTTTATGAATTTGTGATGTTATCAATGTCTTAAATACTCTAGAGGTCAAGAAATTACCGATATTTATGGAAACGCATCTTTGGGCCTCAAAAAACTAGTGTTTGGAGAGTTGACGACAACTGTTCAATAGTACAGAATTTACTCTAGTGCTTTAATTTTATAGGTGTTTTTATGGAGCAAGCCTTCCATTTTAAGGTGATTATAACTCAGCTGCAAAGCCCAACGGGATATTGGGGAATGCTTTCGCTTTCAAAAGACGACTTTTGACATAAAAACGAAGAAACCCAAAAAATGCACTACGAGTAATAAGGGAGCTTGCATCCTTCAATAATCCGTGGATTGTGCTCAAGTCCAACTAAAAAAGAGGATCGAAGCCTCGACGACGATCATTTCCTACGGAATACGATGCGTTGGGTATTGTTTGAGGTGAATCAAATATATATCTGGCCTTTATAATGATTCACGATATCTTACTGATGTATCAAGTCAGTGCTGCCAACCTCTTAGGCAAGTCTAGTACAATTGGCAACTCCAGATGGATGGAAGGCTTGGTGAACCTTGGGCGTTTTATCGAACCATCGATCACGATAGGTTGCAGGGCACCTCCAAGCACTGCGCTAAACGCGTCGTTAAGACACAGTACAATCACTAAGATCATTGCTACAGCTACTGCATTCGGTCACAAGGTACCAATCTTCCGTAACACATCATGACAACACAAGGCATGCTGAAGGCCCAAAAGTACAACAGCCAGTAAGGAAAAACATTGCATAACCCGTTTGGGACGGCGTGCACCTGTGCTGGTGCACGAATATCTGAAGACCTTCCATGCTGGACAAAAATCTTCTTGTGGATATTCAGTCGCCATACGGAAGCTTAAATTCCGGCCATTTCTGTTTCTGATAAGCTCTTCTTAGAGTTGCAGCAGTAAAAATGATATTACGTTCAGACTCGGTTTGCTTTTTACTCGGCTGAGGTCTGCGGATGGTTTTTCACTAAGCTTTTAATAGTCATTCAATAATTCATCTCGACGAATCTGCAACTAAAATCTGATGTTAAAGAAATCGCCACAGTGCGTGCAAGAGCAAAAGGAAGATTACGTTTCGAGCCCCAAGTAATTGGCCTTTACTAGAACTGACAAGTTGTGTAAAAAATTGTTCAAACTGCATGAATTTGGTATCGCTCAATCGAGTATTTTTGTGGACATTTTAGTATACAACTTGCTTATGATTTCTTCAGAATGGAGCTGTCTCGGAAACAGATTCGCTTGCTACTCACGCAACCCTATCATCGTCCCATGCTCCATTAATCTTGAGCGCCGCTTCAGTAACATCTTCCCTTACGCGTCATTCTTGCGTGGGTAGCATGTAAATTTGTTCCCAAGACAGCTCCATGTTGAAGCAAGCATAGGCATGTTGTATACCAAAATGTTCGCAAGAAAATACGCAATTCAACTGTACCAAAATCATGTGATTTTATAGCATGCATCATATTTAAAACCAAAACGGCACGAACTTTACACAACCTATTATCATTTAACGCATTTATTGATAGTTCTAGCTAAAGATTATATGTCAGAGGCTGTTCAGATAGGATATCACAAAGGAAACTCACTTAGAGATATTTTCAATAAAACGAACGCAAGTGTCAAAAAATTTGCTTCTTCGAGGAAAAAAACACATCTTTGCAAAAAAAAAAAAGAACTCGTTTCGAACTATTATTGAACATTTTTTAACTTAAGCATGTTTTTGTGGTCATTCGATAGCTTCAAAAATAGTGATTTCATTACTTTGCTTTATATGTAAAAAGACTTTTATGGTATGCTCTGCTAACAGAAAGAAGATAACGTTTTGCTTTTGGCGTAATTAATCAGTTGTTTAAACTTCGCATAGGGATTCGTTGGCAATTACATGATGAAATTTTGATTTTATGGAAACATAATTGCTACGAAAAGATAAATTAATATTGAAGGAAGTTCTACAAGCGCATTTCTAGAAAGAAAAAAATCCACTGATCATAAGAACTATTTTCCAATACCAAAACTACGGTCTTGGAATAACACTACAATTCCAACTCTTTTCTCATTCCTTACGACGATTTTGCAAGGGTGTAATTCGAAAACACTTTCTGCAAAATATAATTTCTGGAAGTGACTTATCTGAAGGGAGTTTTAGTGTGCTGTCGTCATGAGCCTTCATGGAATCCGTAATTGTTAACTGGTGGAGTAATTCTTTGAAAAGGCATTTTCATCACCCAAATTTTTGAACATTTTTCATTGATGCTGTAGATTTTCAACTTGAGCAAAAGGTATTACTTCTTGTCTTCTCACTTAACTATTAGTAGTGATTTGATAGCTTGGGAAATGGAGTTTATTTGTTTGGCCTGGTTTTGTAAAAGCAATCGTAGTGCGCAGTATCAACGGGGAGAAAGACATGCTTCGCGTTCAGAGTAGGCAGCCTGTTGTTTGAATTTCATAATGGATTTTGTTAGCAGTCATTCAGGAAAAACTTCAATGGTCAGGACACTTTGTCGTGGCGAACTAATTGCATATTGCCCAGGAAATTTCTTTGGATATCTCTAGAAGGAAAAACGTCTATACGTCCCAACAATCCGTATTTTCCATAGGAAAACGATAACCTTAGGAGACAAAGATATTTCCAACTCTTCCTGCGCATCCTTGTTGACTGTTTTGTGAAATATTTCTCTAAACACCTCTCATCGGCATCAAAGAGTAAGGTAAAGTTCTTGCTAACGACACCTTCTAAGAGCACTCACTGATTATCTTTTGATGAATTGAGTATAAAGCAGTGCAATATTGGCTGCAGTTCCGCGGATCAGGTCTACGGTTTAATGTTGGGAAACCTGCACACTGAAGTTATTTCAAGAGGTTGGAACATGAGGGAGGTACAGAGAATCGCCTTGAAAGCAATCTAAAAAAAAATTACTTGCGTATCGACAGGGACACACCGTTAGTCCCAGTCTTTTGCAACGCTCCGCATTAGATAGTAAGACAACTGAGCGCTTCTTTTTGCTATTTGGGTCAATAGAACAACCTTCATTTTAATTGACACCAAAGAATAACGTCAGAAAATCTGTTGTGAAGCGTCGTGGTGGAACATTGACCCAGCCTTATTCTTCTCAATGGCATACATCATTAACCATTCGGCATTACGGACTGCTCGCCGCGCTCGGCGCCGGAGCTGGCGGCGTGTCGCAGTAGGAATGCAAAAGGTCAAAAAGTTGATTTACCAAAATTGGCAAGTATTAGGTTCAATCTTTGAATGAAGCCCATTTTTTCAGATTGTAGTAAAACTGTATTTTTTTAACCTGACCTGCTATTACTATTTACTGTGCGAATTCCAGCACTTCCTGCATTCGAAACGTTGCTTCGAATGCATGTTGCACAAAGGTCTTCACATATTTCAAATGTTGCTTCGGCTGTTGCTTTGTTCTCTTCATGAATGTCATAGCCGGACGAAACGATTGTCTTTTCGTCTAAGAGATAACCAAGCTGAGGTATTCCAGTGTATTCAGTTGATTTATTGCAAGAGAGTGATGGATGGGTTTCAAACTAACGCTTTGCTCATCACCTTACTTCTTTTATGCATCGACCCAGTAGACTGCAATATTTATTCATGCTTATCTGCCCATTAATAAGTATACTATAAGTATACTATAGTTCGTTCTATAAGTTTTCGCATTAGAGGAATAAACACCAAATTTGTTAATCAAAGAAATAAAAATTGCATGAATTTGGTGTCATTCAACTGCGCATTTTCTCGCGAACATTTGGCATAAAACTTGCCTATACTTTCTATATTAATTTTGGGTGCCGCTTCATTAGCATTTTCCCCTACGCGTCATTCGTGCATGAGTAGCAAGCGAATTTGTTCCAAAAACAGCTTCATCTAACATACTCATGAAAATTCGCAATTGAACAATACCTATGTAAGCCAGTTTTAACCACTTCTGGTTTATGAATTTGGTGTTTACTGATCTAGTGCCAAAACTTATGGATCGAACTAATCACACAGCCCCGTTCAATATAAATGATGCATTTATACACATCCCGAGAAAATTTCGAGTAATCTATGTACAGTTCTTTTTCAAACATTCTGCTTTAACCTCGACAAGAATCCGAAAAAACAGGGAACTGGCAGCGTTGCGGTAGTGATTCTGTTCACCATGCAAATTCTTGGTGGCCCCACTTACCCAGGTCTCCGAGCCATTAGTCATTGTAAAGGCCCAAATGCATAGTCACCTCAAACAATGTCACGTGAAACTTAAGGCGCATTTTCAGAGATTGATCAACGCCAAGAGCTTTACACTTCATTTTCCTTACTAGCCTTTTATGTTGCAATGATAGCGTAGTGATCAGTGATGTAAGGGGGGATCAAGAAACAAGGCGGGCGGCTTAACCAACTCTTCCAACTCTCTCCTGTAATTGAAAACGTGTTAACTCGGTTATCTTCAAGAATGAAAGATGATGCGGCTCAACCGACATTCTAAAAGATTTATGATAGAAACTTAGTCATCAAGAAGCAATCGAAATAACATGCGAAATGTTTGAAAGACCTTTGAAACGATTAGTGCGAGTAAATTCATCGAATGAAAGAACTACTGGCTTTTGCACAGTACATTTGATGACTAATGTCGAATAACCAAATAAATCTAATAATTAACTGATTGATCATTAAGAAACTAGTCACTTCAATATTTCGCTGACTTTTTTGAATAGCGTAATATTCCCATAAAGAGGGGACTTGAGGTATTGTGCTTATGATAGAAGCGGATAGGATTATTTTTCGACGGTATCAAGAATCCAAACAGTATTGATCATGTAGTTACTAATAGTTACAAATCTAAATAGTATGTATTATGCAGTAAAGAACTGCCGTCGTAACTTGTGCGAATATTGTGCTTCGCTCGCAGCCCTGTCGAATGACAATGGGAATGCTAGAACATCCCTCCATGACATGGAATTGATATCGGAAATTTTATAACAACCTTTTCCGTTCCACAATCCCCGTCCTGGACCCCAAATCCCCACTGGAGAAAAATCACCCCGAATTTTCCCTCTAAGTACGCGCTGCGATAGAAAGCATGAAGAATGGCACAGCTCCAGGACATGATAACATCACTGCGGACTTTCTAAGAACTGGGCCATAATCTATATGTATTACTCGCTACATATATCACACCCTATACTTAAAAGGAAAAAATTCCACAGCAGTGAAAATGTCGCGCACAATCATCCTCCATAAAAAAGGTGACCGAAGGGATCTTTATAATCATTGTTCAATTTGCTTGCTGAGTGTGCTCTAGAAGCTCTTACTAAGATTATACTTTAGCGCACATCGCGAACTTTGGATGAGGCCCAGACAATTGAACAAGCAGAGTTTCCGTAAAGATTCTGCTGCATGGACCACATCCAAACCCGTATCACGGGTCACTGGAATCTGTCGGGAATATCACATGCCTCGATCCTAACATTTGTCGACTATGAAAAAGCGTTTGATAGCGTCGAAACGAATGCAACGAATGGTTGCCGATCAAGGAGTGGATCCGTCCTATATAAGAACCTTGTCAGACTGCTATCGAAACTGCATCACAAAAATACAGCTTTTGCATCAACGTCTAACCATACCCATTGGTAAAGGGGTTCGACAAGGCGATACGATATCGCGAACGCTGTACACCGCCGCGCTGCAGTGGGTAATGAAGTCACTCGATTGGGACGAGAAGAGCATTCGTGTTGATGAAAAATTCCTGTCACATCTTCGCTTTGCGGACGACATCTTCATCTTTTCGAGAAGTACCAATGAAGCAGAGACGATGTTAAAGGAGTTAAACGGAGCCGTGAAGAAGATCGGATTACGTGTCAATAGAATGAAGACCCAGTTCATGAAAAACCCATGGTGCAATGGTAATCAAATCTAAATGGATGGTTCTCTAATTGCAGAAACCATTTCGTATCTGGACCTCTGGACGTTCATTGCATAAAAAACAATATGAAGGAGGAACTACATAGAAGGAGAAGGGCAGCATGGGTCGAATTCAAGCCTCTCAAAAAAGCCACCAACCAAACGCCGTTTCAAATTGAATTATCAAAGAAAGTATGACTTATACAGAGATCATACCAACCGTTCAGAACGCCGCTTATGGAAGCATACGATCATATCATCCACTTATGTATTGAGAATCGCGGAAGTGACCTAGTGCATGTTTGACGTTTACAACAATTTGTGGTTGTCTACTGATGTATCAAGTCAGTGTTTTCATTATCCCAGATAAGTCTGGTACAAAATCGCCACCCACGGAAGGATGGAAGGCTTGGCGAGCTTAGAATCAAACAATCCATCATGTGTGCATTTCAGAACATCTCTAACCCCTTTACAGCAGATACAAACGAATTTAGAAGGTTCCTAATTACTGTAGATGTCACAGTTGTTCGAGAAAAGGTCTAAATTTTGTAAAAGGTCACTGAAAAAATCATTACTAAGGCGTTAAAAAAATAACAATCACAAGAGATAAATGAAGGAACATCCCCTTTCGCTAGACAAGAAATCTTCGTAAAAATTCAGTAAGTATTCGACAGCTCAAATCTTTGGCTACTGCGCTACGTGATTCTTTTACGAAAAGATGTTTTTGTAACAGTGTATTTTTCGAAGTAAGATTACGTTTGACATAGGCCGCTCGCTTTGACCATTACATCGCTGAAAGCACGAAAAACATATGAACGTTTAGAGAAATTCTTGTAGTAACAGAGTCTTATGTTTCGACTGGACCTTCTTCCGAAGAGGAAAAAAAATTGTAATTGAATAACAAAAATTGCACTTCACACTGAGCCGTCTCAGCGCCATTGATCGATCGCCGTGCTGGAACCGCGGTCATCCTCTTCTGTCCACTTTGCCAATCCGTAGATTAGCCGAAAAACAAATGCCCGCGTAAGAATGTGTATCGTTCCTGCCACACTGCAGTGAAACGGTCTTTATAGAAATGAAGTACACCGTTGGAATCACCGAAACTTACGCTATCGAAAGGCCACTGATAGTCTAAAGGAAGAGTTCTGTCCTGAGGGATATATGCGTGTGTGAAACACAAAAGTTTTCCTACTGTTAGAGCGTTATAAATAGGCTTTTCCAAAAAATGGCCATGTAGCGCACTAGCCAGAGATTTAAGTTTTCGAATGGTTACTAATACTCCAATGAAAATTTCTTATCCAGCGAAAACAGTCGTTTTCTCCTGTTCGTGGATAACCGAAAAAAGACCAAATATATTGCCAAACAATAACATGAACCAAAATCAAAATTGAAGGAAGAAAATAACTTACCTTGCTTCTTTGCGTACTCGTTCTCAAACTCACGCAGCTCCTCTTCGGTGTAGACCTGTAGACAAATAGCTGTTAGTAATCAATCCAAAGAAACATGCACAATAAACAATCTGGGAATAAAGAAAATAAGGTACCCACCTGATTGTCGCCGAGATCTTTCCACCCGGGATCCACATTAGCCGTCTGAGCCTCTGTATCCTAAAATATGAAATAGCAACTCTGATATACTGGTGACTGCGTGACCGGGATGTTATTCGCCATTTTATCACTTCATTTGCCTAGTATCGAAGATTTTCAATTATGCGGATCCCAGTACTTCTAGCATCCGAGTCGTTTCTTCACTTGCTTGAGGATTTGCTTCTTTACGAACGTCGTAGAATATTGGTCTAGCACTTTTAATTGAGAATAGTAAGGCTGAGCGCTCCGTAGGGAGTTCGTCATTGATTGCCGAAGAGCGTTGGGAGGGAGGGCGGTACCAAGCCCGCATCGAGCTTTACTAGCCACGCCACCTCGTTCCCCTGGATCTGGTCAATAAGTACTTCAAATAGATATTTCATCGCAGAAGTCAATCTATAAAACTTGAGGAGAAACTACAAGAAAATACACATTTTCACCAACAAATTACTACTGGTTATTGTGACTAAGGCATGTGACTCGAACTCTGAAACAACCAAAAAAGTTGATTCACACCATAAAGCATATAATAATGCTATAAATATATAATTGAAAATCGCGAATGCCATTGCAATATTGTACTTTCTTAGTTCATTATAACCCTGGAGAAACCGGTCGACATTGAACTCTTTGGGACCACAAACCCAACCCTCTGCGTCTGTAACCCCCAGGGTATTGCGTCTAACAATGGCCTCTAACCCAGCTTGTTGCGTTTAACTATGGTGTCTAATGCCAGCGTATTGTGTCTAACAATGGCGTCTAGCCCCAGTGTCTAATCCCAGCGTGTTGTGTCTAACAATGCCTAGTGTACTGCGTCTAACAATGGCACGCCGGGATAGATGTCATTGTTAGACGCAACAGGATCCATCGTTGGACATCATTCTTAGACGCAACACGCTGGAAATTTGAATGTAGAGGGTTGGGTCCACGGTTTTTAGAGAGTTAAAGAGCCGGGATAGCCCTGAACGCCAAGCTTTGGTTGTGACCAGCCAACCGTCCGCAGTTGATGGAACATCACCAGAAATGTTCAGATAATTAGAAAAGTTGATTCTGATAACTAAGCAAGGTTAGGAAATCCTCACGCTCAAAAATTCCTCGAGAGAAATAAGACGATCACCATTTTTGTCCATCTGTTTTGTCACATGCTCCCGCATTCGATACATTTCTTCCATTCTGAATAAAAAACGACAAGTCATCAAGAAGAAGTCTTGCTTTAAATTTGAGTTGTTTACTGCAATACCGTTCCCTGGGATCATCATCAGGATTTGAATCATTATACATTTTCCCAAGCTCCACCTGGAACAGAGCTTCCAGCTCATCTTCATTCCAAAAACCATCACCATTCAAATCATGAAGAGCAAAGAATGTTCGCGGGTCAAATGCCTCCTTCTCCATCTGTAACGAAATGAACTAAAAGAAAACAAACACAGCTTCTACGCAATATGAAAAAGCTAGAAAGAACAAAGTTCTCGGCGTTGATCAAACCCTAAAGGCTGTACCATGCATTGAGCTCAATCGCAGTATTGTAAAAGTGATTCGATACACATCTAGCCTTTACAGTGACTTGCAGCGGCCTACCCATGTAGGAAGCCAATGCTACTATCCCTCCTGCCAGTCAGAAAAGTCACCACCTCACCACTCAGCGACCACGGATGCAATGGCGCAAGATCGAAATTTCTATTGCTCGACTGTGTGTGTTACAGGGCACCTCTTACCACTTCGCCGATGTCATAAATGCGCTACTTTCAATGTAAGAACATCGCATTTGAAAAGTTAGGAAGAAGAGGAAGGCATACGAACATGATCAGACTCCTCCCAGACTTCCTCCAGTTGATCTCGACTACCTGGATGTTTCAGTTTTTCATGATCGTTATGCCGTCTTTTCGCCTCTTCAGCTTCACGTTCCGCTATTCTCCGCTCCTGAACATTTTCGATGTTATTTGTAGAAGTAAAAAATTAATAGGACAAAATCACTGGTACACAACACTGGAGATAAAGAACGAAGGCTATAGAAACACATTACAAATCTCAATAAACAACCATTCTTTTACATATTCCTCATCACATTTCACTGTCCAAATCCCATCACTTCCAATTAATGGGTTGGCAAGAAATTTTCCGCACTTCTTCGTTTCTGGATAATTAAATGAATTCCTTTTACTTGACCACTTTCAGCGGTGGTATGATGTTATAGATATACCCATTGATGTAGAGTGATGTGCAAAACTTTTGCGCCAGGCTGAACTCGAACCGAATCTCACTTTATACGGGAGCGCGTGCTCTCACCCGTTGCACTAATAACGCCCGTTTTGCTATCACATCTTTTTTCTGATTATTTTCCAAGCATTTAAGATCTTGCTCTTACTACCGTTTAGAGTAGCTCCTTACAGTCATTCTGATATATAACACTTATAAACTTATGTTTTAAGATGGATCTGTACCGAGAGCAAAAACGTCGTTGATGCAAGGCGAGTATCATTTGAGTTCAAGTGCTGCTTTGCACGCAACGATACTCCTGTAGTATCAACAATAATTTTTGCTCCTGAGACGGATTAATTTCAGAACAAATGTGTAAGTGTTATATATCGAAATAACCGCAAGAAGCTGCTCTAAATGATAGAATGAGCAAAAGCACAAAATCATGAAAAATAATAAAGAAAAACGACGTCTGGAAAATTTTTCGCCAACCCAATAAGGCGATCCATAGGACGTTCGCTGAGTAATTGCAGAAAAGCGTTGGGAAGGGGTCGAACTAGGACAGTGTCCACTGGTATTCACCATCGCTGTCCAATCATCCAGCCACCTTCTCCCTTCCATATAATGAATAAAAATAGTTTGTAAATGATTTGATGTTTCACTTACTTCGTCGCTCATTTGCGCCAATCTGTGATCCTCGTCAGCTTTCTTACGCATTTCGTATTCTTTGAATTCCTCCTTACGCTCTCTATCTATGGCATCCATATCCTGTACAGTCTGAAAGCGTACAGCGAACGTATTTCAAGTCTTCAATCACAAGTACCAAAGGATAAGGATAAAGATTTCGCCGTTGATCAATAGTCCCTAAGTGTTGCGCTATTGAAGGCTTATCCATCCTTTACAAAGACTCGTGGTTCTCTACCAATGCATAACGTCAGTGTTGCTATGTTGCTAACCTCTCTGACAGGCCTGGCAATTCGCTGATCTTGGAGGGACGGAAGGCCTGGTGAGCCTCTAGATCGCGATCGAACTATAGACCACCGATCAATCGACCATATGAGTCGCAAAGCACCTACGAGTACTGCGCCATTCGTGCTTATTTTAGCACTCATTTCATGTTATATATTTACATAACCCGTCATCACAATTTTTATTGCGCGGATCCTAGTACTTCTAATAGACTGGGGAAAAAGTTCCAAGAAAATGCTGTTACCTTTTTGGGTGTCGTCCCTTTTTTGTGTTTTCGGGCTCCTTTGCAAGCTCGTCTTCTCCCGCGTTGATTGGTATATAATTTATCTACATAAATCAAGATGGACTTAACAAGCAAGCTTATTAGGCTGTTGATGAAGCACGAATGGCTATTGGGTTCAAATGCAACGGTGGCAAGTGGACGCATCAAGATGCATCAGCATCATCATCATCAACAGATCAACGAAGCGGAGTAACTATATACCAATCAACGCGGGAGACGACGGGCTTTCAAATGAGCCCAAAAACACAAATAAAAAGCCAGCACCCAAGAAAGTTAGAAGCATTTTCTCAGAAGTTTTTCCCTAACCTATTAGCATTCGATTCGTTTTTCTTCTTGTTGAATGACGTAAGAAATTAGACGAGTATGTCTCCTTGCAATCTCCAGGATAGCCTGGCTATGGCGTTCCGTAGGGCGTTCTTGTTGACTGCCGGAGAGTGCTGGAGGAGGGGGTAGAGCTCGGCTCTACGCACGCCGCGACAAACACCACAACCACTCGGCCACGGTGGCCCCTATTCTAGCTTTACAAGTAGTAATCAGGAATGAATAGGCTAAATGACACTTACGCGACGAATCAGTTTTCGTAAATCTTCTTTACCGAATCGCTCCCAGTTGGTGACATCTAGATGTTCGGGCATTTTCACATTATGCGCACCACCATCAGCCTTCAATAAAGCAGTTTGGACAAACATTTTGAAAAAACACAATGACACTCATATACCCAATGATGTTGAGCGACGAGCAGAACTTTGACGTCAGGCGGAACCCGAAGCCGCACCACACTCCTTCCGAGGGCGCGCGCTTCAACGCATCCTCGGAAAGAGTGGAAAGCGGGTTCGAGTCCCAGCTGAGGTCAAAGTTTTGCACATGACTCAACAACACTGGGTTATATTTAACATCATACTAATGCCATAAAATGATTATATAAGAAGAAATCCAGTTGATAGGACACCCATATAGCTAAAATTTTACCTTAATTTGATCCTGAATTAGTTTTCTCAGCCGTTCAATCTCATCGAGTTTCGCTTTTGTTAATTTGTCGAAGACGTGGCTATCAAGATCGTCAATATGATCGGCAATATTACCAGCCTGATCTAATTGCATGGTCGGGAACAACAAATAACACAGAACAAAAAGACACAAGGAGACTAAACTACCTTCACATCGGCTTCGGGCATTCCACGTAATTTTTCAGCAAATTTTGGATCACTTTCAAGAATACCGACAACTTCTTCAAGATACTTTGAATAAGTGAACTCATATAACTGCAAAGAATACACGTTAACATGAATAGTGGAACCTCGGCAGTGCAACTGGCTAGCATACGCCCTTCAAAAGGGTGAAATGCACGTTCGATTCTCGCTGAGGTTCAAAGTTTTGCCAAAACACTCAACATTAATGGACATATATTTGTAACATTACACCACTGTTAGAGCGTTAAATAAAAAAATTAGGTAGTTTCATGTTACAGGAGTACAAATGAAGAACGATCCTTCCTCTGAACAGAGCTTTTCATAAAAGTGTCAGTAGTCATTCGAAAGCTCAAAATCTCTCGTTTCTGGCTGCGCGGTCGGTTTTTAGAAATACTTCTTTATAAAGCTGTATAATCCGGAATAAAATCATGTTTCACATCGACCGCGCAATTTTACTATTGATTTGCGGGAGGTACGAAAAGCATATGAACGTGTAAGGGAAATCTTAAAGTATCAGACTCATACGCTTTACCTGGAATTTCTTCGGAAGCGGTGAAAAAATCTTCAATCAGATAAACAAAAAATTCACTACACATGCGTAATGCGTCAACGCGGTCGATTGATCGCCTTATGGAAACCATGGCCAGCATCCTTCCCTTTCTACCTACGCCCAACCCACACACCAGACGAAAAGCAGTGCTCTCATATGTGAAACTCAAGCTTGTTTTCCGTGCTACACTGCAGTGGAACGGTTTTTCCAGAAAATAATCACAGCATTGGAATTGTGGAAACTTACGCTATCGAAAGGTTACCTATAGTTCCAGGGAGCAGTTCCCTCCAGCGAGAAATATGCGTAAGTGAAACACAGACGATTTTCCGTCGTGACAGCGTTACCAAAAATTTTTTTCGGAAAAGAAGCACATAGCGCAGTAGCCAGAGATTTGAGCTTTCGAATGATAACTGACACTCTTTTATAATTTCTTGTGCAGTGAAAGGAGTCGTTTCTCATGTGTCCCCGGATAATATAAAATAACCAAGAATTCTTGCTGATGAGACATATATCCGAAATCTGTCAGAGTCGGATTCAGTGCGATGTGCGCTTATTAGGATAAACCGTTGACGGCTGACTGCTAACAGCTTGATGCGTTGTGTCGCAAAAAGTGTGGTGGCACAACAGGAGCTGCGATAGTCTAATTGGCTAGTACCTGCCACCGGAAAAGGTCAAATGCGGGTACAAATCCCGTCCAAGTTTTAAGGCTATGCATATTACTCAACAATATCGAGTACTGTGGCGATTCAAAAACGCATTTAGCCATGAAAGAAAGAAATCCGAACCGGTTTCTGTCCTCTGTTAACGTTTTCTTCTGAAGTTGGACCACCACCAGCACCATGATTGGCGTCAGTATTTGAACCCTAGAAGTGTTTTGATGAAAGCGAACTCTCTAAATAATCGGAGGAAAGACTATTTAAATTAGGATTAAAGAAAAAGTGATCTAAGAGAAATGTAAAGAGGTCAAGACTTTCGGTCTACGTATTAAACTACTATTTGAAAGCCCTAGATTTCCTCAACTTTTCCTATTCGAAACGAAAGATTTTCGTAAACAGTTGATCAGCAGAGGATCGATAATTCACATGTAGATAAAATAAGATCTGTACCTGTTGATAGGGAGCTTCATTACCGGCATGAACACGTTGAGGTGGTGCAGCTACAACTAACATAACCGTTTCTAACACTAATAATACAAGAAAGAGGGTCATCGTCCCTGAAAAAAATCAATCTACTTCTTAGAGAGAAATATTTCAAACTATTGTAATAAGCTGTTGATGGGATATTTCTCAATCCTGAATGCTAATCAGGATCACAAAAATAAAATAAACGGAAAAAGAAGGAGGAAAAAAACGTAAACAGTAAACAAAACAATACAATCATAAACGAAAGCGTAAGCTCAGGGACGCATTAATTTACCTCCTTTTTAGACTGTTACATCACATTTTTAATTACTATCGATACTTTTCAAGAACATCGCTACAGTGCAGTGGTTAGAGGTGATCCGCGTCGCACAAAAGGTCAGTGGTTGGACCCTGCGCGCGCTCATGGCTCGCTAAGCTATGTATCCTTCCAGGGTTGATAAATTGGAACCAGAGTAATCCTCGACATATTTGGGATGATAGCAGCACTGACTTCATGCAGCGGTAGCCCATCGCAAGTTATTGTAAAAGCTAAATATGCACTACGTCACCTCAAGCGAAGCTACGAATGGAGCACAATGCATGGTGTATCTCTCTGAAGGACTGATGTACGTGGAGAGCTTTATCCTGAAGGTGTAGCTCTATCAGAACTTCTTACAATGACATGAAAAGGATACAGGATAAAGCTCTCGGCGTTGATCTCCAATCCCATGGGGACATACGTCATGCACTAGACTTCAAACCTAGCTTCGTATGAATTGATCTCAATGCATATAAGGCCTCTACAATAACTCGCGCTGGGCTACCGCTGAATGGAGTCAGTGCTTCTATCCTCTCAGAGAAGTCTGAAAGTAATTCACCCATGTCGGACGAAAACGAAAGCCTTGGCGAGCCAGATAAGCGCTGGATCGAACCATTGGCCACGTGTGCAACGCCAAGCACCTCTAACCATTGCGTCATACGCGCTCGTACAATGAAATATTTATTTATTTCGTAGCATATCGTCATTTAAATCTCTTTAGTTATACTTAGACTCGGTAATATGACTTCGGCTCGGACCAATCGGTCGTGAAGAAGACGAAACGCGTCGAAAAATTAGGCGAATAAACTTTTTTTTCCTGATTTTTTTGCGAACATTCGTGAAATCGGCGGAACCAACAATGAGGGCATAAGACGACAATAATTTCCTCGGATGTTTCCGCGACGATAAAGACAAATCAAATGAACCAAACAGCATGACAACAGAGATCAAATCGATTTACTACTCGTTGAGGAAGACATCCGGCTGAAAACCACCATGCTATCCGGAACAAATTAACAAATGACATGATTACAACATTAAAACACGTTTATTAAGGGTGATGTGGCAACAAAAAAAGAGATACAATAGCTCATAATTCCGCGTAGGACCGCATTGTGTATGGCGCCATTATATGTCCTTTAAATATGTCTGTTTGAAAGACTTATTTCCCTATTTGATCTTGTAAGCCGTTAATGCATAGAATTTTTAGTCATTCCCAAAGTAATTCTATTCAATCCACATCACAAATTTTTCTTTCGTTTTCTTCTCACTTTGTGGATCTCAGTACTTCTAGCATTCCACTCGTCTTGTCGCTTTCAAACGCTTGATTGCCAGCTTTATGAGTGTCCTGGTGGGAGAGGGGTACCATGGCCGAGTGGATGTGATGCACGTTCTAGCGCGGAGCGAAGCTCACACTCATCCGCAACATACTCGGGAATCAACAACGACTGGCTTATGGAATGTCACAGCCAGGCTATCTTCGAGATTGCGAAGAGACGTGTTCAGTCAGTGTTCAATGAGCACATCTTGCAGTCTCGAGAGCAGCCAGGTTGGGACGTTTCGTGGGACGCTCGTTACTGATTGCCGGAGAGTGTTCGAGGGAGGAAGGAGTGATGGAGGACTAAGCACCTCACTCCGAGCATCACTAGCCACTCAGCCACCCACTGAGGTGTACGATACTGCTCGGGACTGCTTGTCTAGTTTTCGTTATTCTCGTATTTTTTTGAATAATTTACCAATCCTCATCTCTCATCTCCTTGCAAGTCGAGGAGTAGCCAGACTGGGGCGCCCCGTGGGGGGTTCGTTATTGATTGCCGAAGAGTGTTTGAGCGAAGGGGAGCGATGAGGGACTAATCACCTGCGCCGAGCATCACCAGCCACTCGGCCACCCACTGCAGCGTGCGAATTCGCTTAGAACCGCTTCGTGTAGTTTTTCGGTCATCCTCGCAACTTTCTAAATACATTATTTAAAGTATCTGAATTCTTAGGCAAAATTTTTCAGAGTACCTTTTTAAGAGCCTTTATTTTCCTATTCAAACTTGTAAGCTGTTATTTTACACGTCGATTTTGGTCAATTTCATATTTTCCTTGCAATACTACTTTTATAATCACTTCATCTCTTTATTTGATCTGCGTCGATCCCAACTCTTTTATCCTTTCTTCACTATGCAAATCTCAGTGCTTGTGGCAAATCAACACATCTCTTCTCTCATCGCTTGATTGTCTTCTTCATGAACGTCTCAGGACATTTCGGTTGAGCACATATTGCAATCGTGCGGATAGCCGTGCTAGGTGTTTCACAGGGCGCTCGCCAGTGATCATGTTGGGAAGGGGACGGGGAAGGTTGAGAGTATGGGGATCAACCTCGCGTCGGGAATCACTAATCTTTCGGTGTCTCTACCCACCCCCATTCAGTTGTTCATTTCTTCTATAATAGTACTTGAGAAATTGGTACTTGTTTGATATATGGCAACAAATGAAGATTCGACCCCATTCGCTGGACAGTAAGGGTGTTAAAAATCATTCAAAAGTCTAAATCTCTGGTTAGTGCACTACGTGCTTCTGTCTTGAAAAAACTGTTATGTTTTTACACCGGCCACTCGTTTAAATTATTATCTCGATGGAAACACGAAAAGCATATGAACGTAAAGAGGAAATCTTGTAATGTCAGAGTCATACGTTTTATCTAGACTTTCTTTCGAAGCAGAGAACCACACTTCACCCGTGATACGCCAACGGATTTCTATCGACCGATCGCGGATCGTCGTATCGAATCTGCGGCCGGCAGGCACCCAGACGCACATTAGCCGATAAACAAGAGCGCTGAACATATGAAAACCGTTCTTATTTTCCTTTTTTCACTACAGTAAAGCGTTCCAGTAAATGCAAAAGCGTTGGAGTGGTCGAAGCTTATACGGAAACTTACAAATCGAATAAGGAGTTCTCTTCCGCGAAAAATATGTGTGTTTGAAATAGAAGTGTTTTCTTTCTATCACACCATTGCAAAAGGGCTTTTTCAAAAAGCGGCCACGTAGCGCACTAGCTAAAGATCTGAGCTTTCGAACGCCTACTAAAAGTGCAATGGGAAGTCTTTGTCCAGCGAGAAGGGTTGTACCTTCATTTGTTGCCATATAGCAGGCAAGTACCGACAACTTGATGTGCTGTGTTAGAATTGTTTGTTTTGATTCCGGTCTGAAATTTCATCACATTCAAGGTTTTTCGATAGCAGTAATGCTGGGCAATGTCTAATGAGCAGTCAGTTCTTCGTTATGTTCAAAGTTGTAGTTGGATTGAATTAGCGTCCAGAAGAGGTTTCATCACCTCACTTGACGATGACGTTACCCTTATAGTAGTGATACGATGCAAAAATAATGAGTTTTCTTGAATCTACTACAAATATGCCTCAACGTGCCGAGTTTGTGATTTCAAGGTAGAGATTATTATTGGAATCTGCATTTCTTTAGCTATTAGATACAAGTTATCGTATACTATTAAGTTAGAAATCTGATTTTCTTGAGCCTATGACGTATTTCTGATCTCGCGCTCATGGCTCACCAAGCCATCCATCCCTCCGGGGTCGGTAAATTGGTACCAGACAGGTCTCAGACTTGTCTGGGAGGATAAGCAGCACTGACTCGGTTCAGCGGGAGGCCACCGCGAGTCATTGTAAAGGCCACATATGCATTCAATCACCTCAAACGAAGTTAAAAAATTGAAGTCGAATGCATGGCGCATCCCTCAGGATTGATAAATGCCGAGAGCTTTATCCTTTAGCTTTATGACGTATTTCTAACACAGTTTGTACAATGAAAGTAGCACGTCTATCGTTACATATATGCACTGATCTGCCTACACATACGTACCCATACACACGTATCTATATATTAATACACACGTACATACACGCAGACATGTCACACATAGGCACATGCACACATACACTTGCATGCATACGAAAATACACGTACATGCATATGCATATAGACAAAGATACACACAAACGTCACCTGTCGTCCCGCTGATCGTCGAGTGACTCAACCAGGCGCCAGTAATACTTTCATTCTTCCCTATCGCTTGCAAGAGCTGTAATTGGTCCACCTAGCTATAGAAATAGTTGAGCACCATATCTTTTCTTTAGGCTTTTCCTGAAGAAATGCGAACCATCGAGTTGATCGTCTTCTTGTGGTACACTTGACGCCCCGAACAACCCAATCGGTAACGGCTTTAACTGTCGGTTTTTGTTGAAGTGCAATACTTGTCCGGCCCACCTTATTTTCGATAACCTGTCGTGTAGGACGGCATCTCTGATCTCTGATGTTGACTAGGTCGCGACTTCGGATCCTTTCTCACATTTCCGAGATACGAGATGATCCTAGCATCGACCTTTCAACTGCGCGTCCAATAACGCCAAGTGATCCTTCATTCTGCTTACGTAGCGGCCAAATATATGCTGCATTCGTTAGAGCAGGGGTAATCGTTGAGTCGAGAAGATGGGTACAGGATCGGATGTTCTTCGTTCTCTTCACTACATCTTCGATGATCCTAAGCGCTCCCCAAGCATAGGTCATCAGCATGTTGACTTCACGATTTATGGTAGACGTGACCGGAGCATATGCAGATATTCATTCCGTTGACCAATGGAGCATTCGTAACCAATCCGTTTCTCATGAACATCGATTTCCGTTCAATTTTGTAGAAGGCCAATCTCTTCACAAGCGTTTTCGAAATCGGTCGACATTGGCTTTTCCTGCCTGATGCTTGGTCTTGTCTCCCATTCTAATGTTTGCACGACGTTTTGGAGAGTGGCAGTGAAGTATAGTCGAGACAATATCAAATTGTCAAACCAGTCTTTTTAGGTCAATCATAATATTAGGTCGTTCCCTAAGTTTTGGCACTAAAGAAATAAACGCCAAATTTCATTAACCATAAGTAATCACGAATGCATGATTTTAGTATCTTCTTGATTGCGCATTTTCTTGCGAGCATTTTGATGCACAGCCTGCCTATACTTGTTTAAAATATGAAAATGTATTGGGAACTAAGCCGAATTGCTACTCATGCACGGATGGCGCGCAGAGGAAAATGCTGAGTGGAAACTGCGCGAAGAATAATGGAGCTTTCTGTGAAGCGACTGATCCTCCAGACATTTCTCCTCAGCTTGAACTTTACGAACTACTTCCTAGTCGTCCTTTCTGTAACCGCGTCATAGCCCCATGCTCCATTGATCTTGCCGCCCCGCTTCACTAGCATTCACCTCTTACGCGCCATTCGTGCATGAGTGCATGAGTAGTAGTCGAATTTGTTTCTCAAGGCAGCTTCATTTTGAAGCAATTGTAAGCAAGTTGTAAACCGAAATGTTTGCAAGATAATACGCGATTGAGCGATACTAAAATCACCCAGTTTCACTTACTTCCTGGTTAATAAATTTGGGTGTTCATTGCCCTAGTGCCAAAAATCTGTGGAACGACCTACTATCTTTGTAGAATGGCGATTTGTTGGCTGCGAAATCTCATATAGCTCAGGAAGAATCCTTACTTGCTGAGAAGGGAGTCCTAACTACTCAGATTCTACAACCGATTATAAGGGAAATTAGAATGACCTTGATGCCAGCAATCAGATGGTACAATTGGATTCCGGATCCAAAAGAAACAGACTGAGTAATGGTGTAAAAAGTGGTGCTATACTGTAATAAAGCGTATCATCAGTGATAATTGTTCAACATGAATTCTCTGTGCGCTTTCACACGTTTCAGCCAAGATGCGATTATTTTTAGATAGGTCTCACTGCCAGCAATCAGATGGTACTATTGGATTCCGGATCGAAAAGAAACAGACTGAGTAATGACGCAAAAGTGGTGCAATACTACGATAAAGCGTACCATTAGTGTATCATTCAACATGAATTCTCTGTGCGCTTTTACACGTTTCAGCCAAGATGCGATTAACCATCTGATTGCTGGCATCGAGATCTATCTAAAAATAATCGCATCTTGGCTGAAACGTGTAAATGCGCACAGAGAATTCATGTTGAATGATACACTAATGTACGCTTTATCATAGTATAGCACCACTTTTTACGTCATTACTCAGTCTGTTTTAATCGGATCCGGAATCCAATAGTACCATCTGATTGCTGGCATCGAGATCTATCTAAAAATAATCGCATCTTGGCTGAAACGTGTAAAAGCGCACAGAGAATTCATGTTGAACAATAATCACTGATGATACGCTTTATTACAGTGTAGCACCATTTTTTACGTCATTACTCAGTCTGTTTCTATCGGATCCGGAATCCAATTGTACCATCTGATTGCTGGCATCGAGATCTATCTAAAAATAATCGCATCTTGGCTGAAACGTGTAAAAGCGCACAGAGAATTCATGTTGAACAATAATCACTGATGATACGCTTTATTACAGTATAGCACCATTTTTTACGTCATTACTCAGTCTGTTTCTATCGGATCCGGAATCCAATTGTACCATCTGATTGCTGGCATCGAGATCTATCTAAAAATAATCGCATCTTAGCTGAAACGTGTAAAAGCGCACAGAGAATTCATGTTGAACAATAATCACTGATGGTACGCTTTATTACAGTATAGCACCATTTTTACGTCATTACTCAGTCTGTTTCTATCGGATCCGGAATCCAATAGTACCATCTGATTGCTGGCATCGAGATCTATCTAAAAATAATCGCATCTTGGCTGAAACGTGTAAAAGCGCACAGAGAATTCATGTTGAACAATAATCACTGATGATACGCTTTATTACAGTATAGCACCATTTTTTACGTCATTACTCGGTCTGTTTCTTTTGGATCCGGAATCCAATAGTACCATCTGATTGCTGGCATCGAGATCTATCTAAAAATAATCGCATCTTGGCTGAATCGTGTAAAAGCGCACAGAGAATTCATGTTGAACAATAATCACTGATGATACGCTTTATTACAGTATAGCACCATTTTTTACGTCATTACTCAGTCTGTTTCTATCGGATCCGGAATCCAATTGTACCATCTGATTGCTGGCATCGAGATCTATCTAAAAATAATCGCATCTTGGCTGAAACGTGTAAAAGCGCACAGAGAATTCATGTTGAACAATAATCACTGATGATACGCTTTATTACAGTATAGCACCATTTTTTACGTCATTACTCAGTCTGTTTCTATCGGATCCGGAATCCAATTGTACCATCTGATTGCTGGCATCGAGATCTATCTAAAATAATCGCATCTTAGCTGAATCGTGTAAAAGCGCACAGAGAATTCATGTTGAACAATAATCACTGATGATACGCTTTATTACAGTGTAGCACCATTTTTTACGTCATTACTCAGTCTGTTTCTATCGGATCCGGAATCCAATAGTACCATCTGATTGCTGGCATCGAGATCTATCTAAAAATAATCGCATCTTGGCTGAAACGTGTAAAAGCGCACAGAGAATTCATGTTGAACAATAATCACTGATGATACGCTTTATTACAGTATAGCACCATTTTTTACGTCATTACTCAGTCTGTTTCTTTCGGATCCGGAATCCAATAGTACCATCTGATTGCTGGCATCGAGATCTATCTAAAATAATCGCATCTTGGCTGAAACGTGTAAAAGCGCACAGAGAATTCATGTTGAACAATAATCACTGATGATACGCTTTATTACAGTATAGCACCATTTTTTACGTCATTACTCAGTCTGTTTCTATCGGATCCGGAATCCAATTGTACCATCTGATTGCTGGCATCGAGATCTATCTAAAAATAATCGCATCTTGGCTGAAACGTGTAAAAGCGCACAGAGAATTCATGTTGAACAATAATCACTGATGATACGCTTTATTACAGTATAGCACCATTTTTTACGTCATTACTCAGTCTGTTTCTATCGGATCCGGAATCCAATTGTACCATCTGATTGCTGGCATCGAGATCTATCTAAAAATAATCGCATCTTGGCTGAAACGTGTAAAAGCGCACAGAGAATTCATGTTGAACAATAATCACTGATGATACGCTTTATTACAGTGTAGCACCATTTTTTACGTCATTACTCAGTCTGTTTCTATCGGATCCGGAATCCAATATGTACCATCTGATTGCTGGCATCGAGATCTATCTAAAAATAATCGCATCTTAGCTGAAACGTGTAAAAGCGCACAGAGAATTCATGTTGAACAATAATCACTGATGATACGCTTTATTACAGTGTAGCACCATTTTTTACGTCATTACTCAGTCTGTTTCTATCGGATCCGGAATCCAATAGTACCATCTGATTGCTGGCATCGAGATCTATCTAAAAATAATCGCATCTTGGCTGAAACGTGTAAAAGCGCACAGAGAATTCATGTTGAACAATAATCACTGATGATACGCTTTATTACAGTATAGCACCATTTTTTACGTCATTACTCAGTCTGTTTCTATCGGATCCGGAATCCAATAGTACCATCTGATTGCTGGCATCGAGATCTATCTAAAAATAATCGCATCTTAGCTGAAACGTGTAAAAGCGCACAGAGAATTCATGTTGAACAATAATCACTGATGATACGCTTTATTACAGTATAGCACCATTTTTACGTCATTACTCAGTCTGTTTCTATCGGATCCGGAATCCAATAGTACCATCTGATTGCTGGCATCGAGATCTATCTAAAAATAATCGCATCTTGGCTGAAACGTGTAAAAGCGCACAGAGAATTCATGTTGAACAATAATCACTGATGATACGCTTTATTACAGTATAGCACCATTTTTACGTCATTACTCAGTCTGTTTCTATCGGATCCGGAATCCAATAGTACCATCTGATTGCTGGCATCGAGATCTATCTAAAAATAATCGCATCTTAGCTGAAACGTGTAAAAGCGCACAGAGAATTCATGTTGAACAATAATCACTGATGATACGCTTTATTACAGTGTAGCACCATTTTTACGTCATTA